>JAODLI010028674.1:0-20175 GCA_027575585.1 Percopsis omiscomaycus | reverse complement strand
TGTGTGTGTGTGTGTGTGTGTGTGTGTGTGTGTGTGTGTGTGTGTGTGTGTGTGTGTGTGTGTGTGTGTGTAGTACTCCCTGTGTAACGAGCCCCTGATCGAGCTGTCCAATCCGGGAGCGAGTGGCTCAGTATTCTACCTAACCAGGGATGATGAGTTTATAGTCAAGACCGTCATGCACAAGGAGGCGGAGTTCTTACAGAAACTGTTGCCTGGATACTACATGGTGAGAGTTTCACACACACACACACACATACACACACCAATATATTGGACACATACAAACACGGTAAAACATAAATATGTGCTCACCTGTATAGCAGTAAGTCAGCCTTGATGCGACATAGAAAGCACTACACATATGTATGTGTGTGTGAACACACGCATTGCTCACGCATGTCACTCCAGCAGTGCTGGTTGCACATGTGCGTCATTCTCCTAATGCTCCTCTATGAACTTGTCTGTTCAGATATCCATCAGGTTTAGTTCAGGTTTACATAAGAGCAGGGAAGATCTTTGCCCCGGAGCAAAGAAGTCCGGACACCTGCTGGTCCTAGACCTCAGGCCATGCGCTCTCAGACAAAAGACAGTACCACTTCCTCCACCACTCTTCAACCCTAGCCTGGATGGACCGGAACCAGAAACATAACTTTGGTTTTGGTACATAGGTACCCACAGACAGACAGGCAACTGCCTGTAGACAGCGTTCTGAGAAAGCATACTCCCGCTTCAGGTTGGAATGCAGCCCTTATCGGCCATGTTTTCTTTAATTTGCCATAGTTAAAAACAGCCACATGTCCTCCACAGCTGACCAAAGAGGGCTGGCTGAAGGGGCTGGTTGAGGGGGGCAGAACAGCCATATAACAGACCCCATGGCTGCCACTCAAAGCTCTCTTTTTACCTAAGATTCTCCATTCTCGTCTCTCCACACCCTACTTTCACTGATTTATTTTCCCTGCTGCAGTTACACCTTCATGTTAATTTATTCTCTGTTATATACAGCTCATATTAAGCTATCATTTCTCCACTCAATGTCTGTCTTTGCCGCTTGTTATTTTCAGCCCCCCTCCCAGCTCCTCACGTGTTTCTGTTGATGTGTCACTGGCACTGCTGTGCCCTACCCACATGAACAGAGGGGTCATGCCTGGCTTTAGGCAGGGACCGCTCTCTCTCTCGCTTTCTCTTGCTCTCTTTCGCTCTCTCTCTATCTCCACTAGATTGACTCTTTATCTAAAGGTCACTGAACCCGATCCATTCCTCTAATTCTCCTCCAAGTGCAGTGTTTGAGCCCCTTGACATCTCAGGCCCTCCATAGTTTCTCCCTGTGTCTCATTCACTGTTTTTCGCTCTCCTTTTGTAGTCATTCCCACCTACACTATGCCCATGCTTACCCTCTCATTTGGCTAATGGGTTTCGCCTATGCTGGCTGGCACCCCAAGGTCAATACAGCTGTTTTAAAGTTCCCAACCACGATTGTTTAGACTGACTACTGAAACGTTAGGCAGAGATTGGTAATGACGTGCATCACAGGCTGTTTTTCAGTTTCTAGGCTTTATCTAGTAGATCAAGAGACTGGTTTGCTGAGAGAAAGTAAACACTATTTCACAAAGAAAATAACAAATGACTATGAGGAATTATTATTCCCCTGAAGATTCCAGTCCAATTTTCTGCCTGAATATATTATATTTATCGTCAGTATTTTTGCTATACATTAGTCCACATACATTGGCCTACAGTTAAAATAATTGATAATTCCATCTGATTACAGCGTTTGTAACAGTTTGCAGCACCGTGTTCAAGTACTATGTGTGGATCATGTCTTCCTCAATGTTGTATAATATCCCATTCTGCCTGTTGCCCCCGGCTCACCCAGAACCTGAATCAGAACCCTCGCACGCTGCTGCCCAAGTTCTTCGGCCTGTACTGCGTGCAGTCGGGGGGGAAGAACATCCGCGTGGTGGTGATGAACAACGTGCTGCCCCGCGTGGTGCGCATGCACCTCAAATACGACCTGAAGGGCTCCACCTACAAGAGGCGAGCCTCCAAGAAGGAGCGCGAGAAGGCCAGGCCCACCTTCAAGGACCTGGACTTCATGCAGGACCTGACAGAGGGGCTGATGCTGGACCAGGACACGTACAATGCCCTGGTCAAGACCCTGCAGAGGGACTGCCTGGTGAGATGGACCGGAGAACGTAGGGAGGGGTGGTGGAGGTGGCCCTAGAGAGAGGGATGGATTCTCTGGGGAAAGACAGCGAGCTGAAAGAGACAAATAGATGCATTAGGCAGGGGAAACCAGCAGACGTCTGTGTTCCGGTAAAAAGGAAGGACGTACAGTAGAATGGAGAAAAGAGGGGGATGGAGGGAAGTGGGAGGTTGGGAGAGAGGGTTTGGCTCCCCGGGCTGCTCTCCCAATAAATTAGCACTTTGTTATTGCAGGGAATGAAACAGGGTGTCTGGTCTGCTAGCAGGCCAGCCTCTCATAAATCACCAGCTCGCTATGTGTGTGTGTTTGTGTATCGGAGGGTGTGTCTGTCTGCCTGGAGTTGGCCAGTGGCCATTTGGTTTAATGGGATTAAATGAATAACACATTAGTTATTCATTTAATACTTAATTTGTTTTAGCTTCAAAGTCTGTTTGACGTGCCCTGTCCTGTTGAAAATACACACACACACACACACACACATACACACATACACACACACACACACACAGTTTCAGTGTCAAACTGTTTTTTTTGTTAAAGAGCCCATTGAGATAAAGCAGTGTGTGGTGCTCACATCTATCTTGTGTTGCTGCCCTGACAGGTCCTGGAGAGCTTTAAGATCATGGACTACAGCCTGCTGCTGGGGGTCCATAACATCGACCAGGCGGAGCGGGAGAGGCAGATGGAGGGCTCCCAGGGAGACAGCGATGAGAAGAGACCCATGGCCCAGCAGAAAGCCCTCTACTCCACAGCCATGGAGTCCATCCAGGGAGGAGCCGCTTGCGGAGAATCCATTGATACTGACGACACGTGAGTTTGGCTAGGGCAGTCGTTCTCAGCGTGGGGTCCGGGGGGGGAGAAAGAGGATTTAAAAATGTAAAAATACTCCTTGATAAAATGTCCATACCATCGACTGTATATATAAGGCCTTTTGAAGCCAGATGTTTGCCTCCGTTGGGTGCCTGTTAAACCTCTTGCAATTGGTTGGCTGGGTCATGATATCTCTCATGACTGGTTGCAAGATTAAGAACCACTCGGCTAGAGAGAAAGATGTCTGTTTCTTCTCTTGGGCAGTGAGACAGAAGCTCCCGTCTGCTCCCATTAGATACTCTCACTGCTCTCCGTCTCAATACACCAAGCACAAACGATGGCAGGTTGCCTTGATTACAGACGGAACTGCAGTATATACTGTAGTGCCCTCTCCCTGGTACGCTAGGAGAAACCAACTGCTTTATATCCATTTGTCTCCCTAGGATGGGCGGTATCCCAGCAGTCAATGGTAAAGGGGAACGTCTTCTTCTCTACATTGGAATCATTGACATCCTGCAATCGTACAGGTAACAGTTTTCATGTGACTATGGCACAACAAAACTATTTGAGACATCCTTGTCATGGAGGCCGAATAGATGCTATCTTAGCTTCACAGCAGCTGCATGAAGCTGTCAGCAATTATTGCTAACGATATCATCTTAAATATGAAGTTAATACATTTCAGGTTTTCATCACCAGAATGATTCAGTCCAATCATATAGGCAAAACTGTGATTAGGCATTTTTTTATAACCAGTTCCTAGAATAGGATATACAGTGGGTATCCATTATACTATAAAGCCCTTTGGGAACGCGCATACTGTAGCTAGCTTTGAAAATAAACGGCTGTACACAACTGAACACATGCAAAATTAATTAGATAGTACTCCTATTACGTTGAGACATTTTAGGCATTAAGGCTCCCTCCCCACAAGCCAACAGGAATTTTGCACGTTAATATTTGCCCATGACCCTAATACATAAATCCATCCCTGTTTATGACTGTAGGCTCATCAAGAAACTAGAGCACACGTGGAAGGCTTTGGTTCATGATGGGGTGAGTTCCGCTTTGAATAACACACAGTACTGTGTGTTATTGTGTGACACACTGTGTGACACAGCCAGCCTCGTACAGACATATACACAGACGCTTTTAGCACACACTCACACACGCACACAGAAGAAACAAACATTCACGTCCACTGCTACATAAAAGCATTCAGTACACATTTTAATACATGTCTGTGTCTCTTATTATCTTATATATTATTATATACTGTATCCACATACATTTGGCAGGCTGTGCTAATTATAGCCTGGACTGTCGAATATTACAATTGGGATACAGTTTGGTCACAGTGAGTACCAGTATTTAGGATCAGGTAGCAGTTGAGATTTTGCTCAGGGTTGCTTACAGGTAGGCTGGGCATGTTGGGGAGCGAACCCAGTGTCTTTCATCTGGGAGTTGAAAAACCCTAACCTTAGTCTAGACAATCCTAAATTCACATTTTTTTCTTCTAATTTAAATAAGAAATTAAACATTTATGTTACTCAGTACATTTCTTTAAGGGGGAATAAAGCATCAAAGGAGGTTCTTTTGGGATTTCCACTCTAAACATGTTCATTGTTCTACAGCATCTCTATAGTAATATAGAGATGTTATATGTTATGGACCTTATAGCTATCAAAATGTACCTCTTTAATTTCCTCTTTAACTCTGTAGCTCTAACAAGATGTTAAATTGTGTGCCCCGGAGGAAATAAACATTTATTAAGCACACTTGAGCAGCTCTTTAAGCATTCTTTAAGCACTCATTAAGCATACTTAAAGCTTTCCCAATACAATCGCAAATCCTCTTCTTGCTTTTGGCAGAGATGTGTTGGTATGTTTCGTCAAACTAAATATCTATATAACTTTAAATATAACTTCCTCCTCTCTGTTTGGCCTACACGTACACCAGCGGTAGGCTGCTCCTAATATAGACTGGCTCTCCTCTCTTTCTGTCTGTCTGTCACTCTGTTTTCTTCTCTCCTATCTTACGCCGTCACTCCCGCTCTCTCTCTCACACTTTCCTCTCTCTCTCTCACAGACACACAATATGTGCGCCATGGCAACTCTGTAATAGCCTTTGCGTGGTGTGCGTCACTGTTGCTGGTCACAAGAGGACCCAACTGACGCTTTTGAGAAAAAGTTGAGAGGCAAATCCGCTAGTGAATATCCTTGAAGTAAATACTGAATGATATTCGTCTTGGAGTCCAGCGAGGCTTTCATAAAAGCTAAAAGCATCTGCTCGAGACGATTTCATGGATTCTGTCATATGTCATTCGATGCGTCAGCGGATTGCCCAATTTGTAGTATACACTATATGAATTAGCTTTACTTTTGTTTGTGTTCTTTTTGTTCTTCTCTAATCTCTCATCTCTTACCAACCCTTTTTTCTCTCCCTCCGTCCTTTCATCAGTCTGAACCAAACACCAAGTGTCATCTGTCAGTCTGCGTGATCTTAGCCTGGTGGAACATGAATAATGCAGTGATTACATTAGTCTGTGGCCTGGCCTGGCTGTACCTCTGTCTATCTTAGGCTCTTTACCTGTCTGGTGTGTTGGCACACAGAGAAGCATTACTGAACTGGGACAATGTGGGATTAATAAATAAATAGATTAATTGAAGACACTTTAGTCGCAAACCCTTTTCTATGGGTCAGCAGAATAAACAGACCAGAGTTGGATTAAAATGAGATGCTTCAGACTGACCCAGAACTGGGAATTCAATGAAGATATTAATAGATTTAGCACTTGGGCACTATGGTTAGATCCTGTTTTCGCACACGGTTTCCCTCATTACTGTCTCTCTCTCTCTCCCCCCCTCTCTCTCTCATTCTCAGGACACAGTATCAGTCCATCGGCCTGGCTTCTATGCAGACAGATTCTTCAAGTTCATGAGCAACATGGTTTTCAAGAAGAGTTCCTGTGAGTTCACGCATAGCGGCGCTGCCTTACATAGTCACATAGTCTGCCTCAGGATTGACATGACACGTTTATCTCCTTTTTACTGCCGAGCCCGACGGTAAAATCAGATTACTGAATACCTTATTAGGTTCTGCCTAATGCCACACAAGAGAAAAACATCAATTTGATTCTCAGACAAAAGAATAGACAATCTCATCTAATGCCAAGGCTGCATTCCTCTGTGTTAGCGGTATTCACTGTCTGATACCTGTACTGACTGACCTTTCACAACTGTCACATGGAAACCTTGTTACTCCGGTCTTAGGTATGTTCAAGTTTTGCACTCATATTAGAGGTTTTAAATAGGTCTGAGGAAGTTAAAAAACACTTGGTCCTAATATTTAAAGGGTATAAACCCTAATTTGTTACAAACCACATCTACCAAAAGCTGCTTAAATTCTATTTTTTGGGAAAAGACTCCTTTTTATCCCACAGCCTAAAGGTGCTGTAGGTAGGATTTAAGAGCTATAAATGTAGTTTAGTTTGTTAGAAATGCCATAGACATCCGTCAGCTATCAGTGAGTGAAATGCTCTGAGAATATCTGCTCTGGTTGATAGCCCCTGCCTCTATAAAAGTCGCCACTGAAAGAATTCTGAATAATCAGGGCCTCTGTTCCCTGATTGGTCTGCTGAATCTTCCTTGCCTGTCAACTACATGAATGCGCGTGCACAACTACAACAGGTTTGTCAATGGCGCTTCGCAATGGCAGACCAACGGGCTCCAGAGGGAGGGAGCAGAGGAGGAGGGGGTGGCTTTTTGGGTTCTTTCGTTCTTTTTAGCTAGCTTTCATTTCACGCTCAAGTCGTACCTGCAGCAGTTTTAATACATAATATGACAGGTTTCTAAGTTTCCATGTCCCTTTGTTTATTCTCCCAACGACTGTGTCTGCCTCCAGCTTTGAAGTCATCGCCTTCCAAGAAAGGTCGCGTGTCGCTAACGGTGCCTAAGTACCCCGGTCCTGGAGCCGCCTGGTCCGCCTGCCAGCTGCCCTGCGAGAGAGACGAGAACATCTACGATCTGAGAGGAGCCCGCAGCTTCCCCACGCTGGAGGACGAGGGTAAACACACACACACACAAACACACACACACACACACACACATACGTACACATGCTTTACCTGTGTACACATTCATGCTGAGGACCTTTGGGATTTGTACAGAATTGTGAAACACTACTTTGGTATATTGAGGTCCCAAAGAATGCATATTGAGAAGAGCCCATTAAAGTTGTCAGAGTGAGCCTCCGTAATGGTCTGTCCGCCACCCGCAGGGCGGCCAGACCTCCTCTCCTGCACCCCTCCGTCTTTTGAGGAGGCCACCACCGCATCCATTGCCACCACACTCTCCTCCACCACCTCTCTGTCCATCCCAGAACGCTCACCCTCCGACACATCAGAACACCCCCGCTACAGGTACGTGCGCACACATACAGTATACACACACGCACACACACACACACACACACACACACACACACACACACTGAGAAGGCACGTTTGCCTGTGCAGCCGCAACCTGAACCCTGTTTCTAACTGGTCACATTGAAGTGTAATGTTTCATTCAACACGGCAATCTACACTTAATGCACATGATGTCATATGTGGGACAGATACACTATCTCACGTGTTTTAAGTTCAACATCATTTATATTAACTCACCTTGTATTGCCAAACAACGTACCACATTGGGTTGACGAGTAAGGTTTGCCGTCTTTATATTTGTGCCCTACCCCACACACACAGCCCACTTTAACTGGCTCAGTCTCTCTCTTCTTGTAGCTCCCTACCATATCACAAGTCTTACATAAAGCATATATTTACACTTTTTCCTCTGTCTTTGCCCTAAGGAGACACACCCAGTCACTCAGCCATGATGGCAGGTAAGTCCTGACTTTGAATAGAGCTTTCACTTCTACTTTTTTCACACCTATTGATTTTATTAGTTTACATTTACTCTGTTGCTCTTACTTACCTCATTTTATTTCTGATCATTTTTATCATCCATTAATTTTTCATTGTTTTAATGTATTGTTTTATATGGTTTTCTAAACGATTAACTGATTTTATCTGATTGCCAAGGCACATTGAAGGTGCTAAAAATAAAGTTATTACTACTTATTTGGCTGTTTTAGCCTAGTCAAACTTAGCTTTATAAAGGCTAGCTAGCTCTATATTTTTACAGTGTTAGTCATTTATGGGTGTGGTAGGTGCGTGTGGAAAACTCTCTGTTAGGTCAGTCCGTTGGGCTGTGTTTATGAGTAGGACTGCCCTTCCTGTTTTGGAATTCTGCTGTGTGGGCATGCATACTTATGCGAGTGAGTGTGTGCGTGTGTTTCCATATCCTTGTTTATGAGGTACTTCTGTGTGTATATGTGTGACTGTGGTGGGTGTGTTTTTATGGGTGGGCACATCTGTGTGTTTTAATGCATATGTGTGCGTGCGTGTGTGCGTGTGTGTGTGAATCCACGTCAGCAGGACCCAGGAGGAGCTGCGTGTGCGTGAGGAGGACCAGCAGACCATCACAGTAGAGGTGGAGGTGAAGAGACACGACAGTGAGCCCACCATCCTCGCCCCACAGCCTTCGCCTGAGACCAGGTACACAATGGGCGGCGCGTGTGTCGTACTGGCGCTACAAGGCTCCGGAAATGGAAGTACTACACAGAGTACTACTGACAATACAAAGCACCTTATCTTCTACCTGTGAACGGACTAAAAGACGTTAGCACTCAATTTGTTATCTGCAGTGAAAAGGGGCCATAGTCCACTTAAGTCTGTCCTTCTTCTATCCTTCTGTATGACAATATCAACTGCCATTCCAAACAGATTTTGAAAATACATTACAACAACACATAGTTTACAAAAAGCATTTTAGCTAGCAATACCCAGCTCGTGATTGTGGAGTCGAGTCTTTGTTATTGGGAAGGAGCTACAGTGCAGCTTCTCTGGCTTTTCTAAAGAGATATTCCCCGTGATGCTAAGAGCTAAGCTGTAGATCCATCAGAAGTACCTCAAGACCCCCAATCATCATTAGGACTCTGTGTGACACCTAACTATTAATAACCTGCTGCCAGTCTCTCACCTAGGCAAGGCATGCTGTTGGGCTCACACATCTTTGCATCTGGCACCTGAAAATACACACATGCACACAATAGACTCACACACATCCGCTTGGTTAGCGGGTCACTGAGTTGGCACCAGGTTCTTTGTTGTGGACAGATTAACATCCCAGCCAGCATGCATAAACATATGTGCCTACACACATACTAACAAAGCCTCTTTCATTTGGTTATTGAGGTCTGAATGGGACCACATAATCCCCAGATATGGTCAGATAAAGTGCTATCTGGAGCAGGTGTCTAATTCAGGTTATGAGTGTGTATGTGTGTGTGTGTGGTTGAATAGAGATAGTGCTGGTCGGACCCTAGACATATGGCCTGGGGTGTCTGGAACGGTGTCTGGGATGGTCTGGCCATATGGACGCCATGGTGTGCGTCTGGAGCCCCAAGTGGCTGCAGGGTGTTTCTGCGGGGCTGTGAGGTGATTTTCAAATTGCTGATTGATGTTGTCAGATGTGTTTTTTGCGCCACGAATCGCTTTATGCGTCCATACTTGATGTGTTTCTGGGGAGGCTTCTGGTGAAGGAAGCTACAGACTCCTGATGACCTCTCACATGCACAGGTCAGGGGTCAAAAAGTTTGAAAACAACTGCTGTCAACAGCCTCAGCGGATTGGGTGGAGAGGAGGATGGGAGCAATGAACATGGCAGAATATGAAGGCAGACCATTGGAGGGAAGTGCAAGACAGAGAGAGAGGGAGGAAGAGAGACAGAAAGAGTGAGGATAGTCTTAGTGAAATACAGTAAAGACAAAGGAAAGGAAAAGACAAAAGGGAGAGAAAGAGAAACATGGTTTTGAGAAAGAGAAAGGGTGGAAATGAGATAAAAGGCAGCTGTACTAAAAGTGACGTAGAGGAAATAAGAGAGAGAGAGAGAGCTTTACATAACCACCACCCCATGCCCCCTATTAATGATTCAGCCAATCAGATATCCCCAGTGTGATATCAGCCCTGCCTCGGGGCCAGGAGGAATATAGGATTGTGGCAACACAGAAGCAGTTGGTCTCAGAGCTTTGGCCAATTGATAATGAACACACACACACACACACACACATGCGCACGCGTGCATACACACACACATAGATGCACACATCTGTTAACATTTTTATTGAAACCTATTTGCTCTAATAGCTTCTTCCTGTACGTCCATGTTTCATGTTAAAGTGGCTTACCGGAAGTGTCTCAATTAATGGTACTGCAGTGTGTGTGTGTACCATACCTTATCCTGTTATGTAATATACACATACATAAATGTCCATCCGTTAACATACAGTGAGCCATCCTTACCTGCCCCCTGTCTCTCTTGTTCTCCACAGTGACCTTCAGGAGGTGTTTGGGGCAGAGGCTCCTACTGCTGCCACCAGCTCCCCGGCCGCTCCTGAGGCTTCCAGTACCCAGACAGCCTCCTCTTCTCCTGGGGTAGCTGAGGCCGCTGATCCCCTGGAGGCTCCGGGCAGCCCCAAGGTGGTGGTGGTGGAGGCCGACAGGGCCAGCCAGATGTCTGGCTCAGGCTGTACCAGCCAGGCTTCCGTAGACGACGAGGACGATGTGCCAATCACAGATATCTACTGTGTAAGAAAAAACCAGCTGGCACACACACACACACACACACACTATCACACTCTTTTCACGTTTAATTGGCAAACAACCCTTGGCTAGGTCAGCCTAACATAGTTCCTAGGACAAAGACAAATCCGCATTCCGGTCTTCCCATGTTTAAATTTGGATCTACCACAACTTGTTGTGGACAGATTAACCTCCCAGCCAGCATGCATAACCATATGTTATAATGGGCTACCTCCCATTATCTCTCATCTCATTTTGACATTGTGGCATGAGGAATTATTCCATCCAGTCCATATTGATGCCTGTTAGCTAGGGTTGGGCGATATGACGAATCCATCGGGCGATGGGCTGAATCCATCGGGCGGTGGGCTGAATCCATCGGGCGGTGGGCTGAATCCATCGGGCGATGGGCTGAATCCATCTGGTGGTGGGCTGAATCCATCGGGCGGTGGGCTAAATCCATCGGGCGGTGGGCTGAATACATTGGCGGTTATTTTTTTCTGCTGGTATTTTGGCAATTTAAAGTCCTTTGTTTTGGTTATGTAGGGAATTTCCCACCTGAAAGTCCGGCCAAAGCTTCATGTTGTTGACATTGTTTGATCCGGTTAAGTTTGGTTTCACATTCCAATTTTGCAAGCATACTAAAGAACTTTGCATGACATACCTGCACCCTGTTGTCAAGGGCTGCGTCTCCCTATTCGTGGCGCTTTTTATCAGACCAATTTTTGGTCCTTTTGGTTCTGACCTTTCACACTTGCTATTTTGGTTTGGACTACTCACCCCCCGCCCCCACGAATACACCAGCAATCGCCGATTGAAGCAGTGACCGTTGTCGACAGGAAAGTTTTGACCTATCGCCCAACCCTACTGTTAGCCTACAGGGCATATTCCATACACTGTAAAAAATGGTTGGCAAACTTTTCTGATGCACTGGGGGGAAAAAAGAAGATAATTTTAAAATCTTGACATCATCTCGTGTCCTGAGCCCCTGAGGACCCCTGCTGTATACACTCCTCTGTGTAAACCTACTGTATGCTGGGCTGAGCTTTATGATGCTGTCCTGCAGAACCGTTGACAGGAGCACCACAGGCAGGGAGCAGAGAGCTGGTATGGGAGCCACAGACAGCAGTGTGTCATGCAGCGTGCCGTGTGGTTTGGTGTGTGTTTCTGCAGAGTGATAATGCATGTCCTCCCTCGCCTGTGCTGTTGAACTGTAGTGCACCGCTGGTACTGCCTGGTTTGAACAGCACCTTTGTGATAATAACTGAAGTCAGGGGAAGGGTTTGTGGCTGGCTCTGTGTTCTGTCTGCATGCTTGTCCTCCTAAGAACAGCAAGCCTGCCCCGATAGTGTTCAGAGCCATGAATGAATGCATGAGTGTCAGGTAGAGGACGGGGATAGGAGCCAGAGATCACAGTTACAGGTAGCTCAGTTCCCATTTGGCTCCGTTCAGCAGGGCTATCTCCTGTCAGGAATCAAACACCCTGTAATGTGGCATGAGGGCTCCTAATGGCCGGCAGGTTAAACAGCGAGCTCCCGCTGGTAGTTTAGTAGCCCCCTCTACCTCTGCCTGCCCTGGCCGAAGCCAACCCCTGCTACTGGGGGAAACAACATGCCCTCTGTGCTGAGCAGCAGCGGTGGTCTGCGGCCCTCTGCATGGTCAAGAGACATTCTACCCAACCTCAGGTAGAAGTGAACAGCAGACGCCGCAGGCCATGCACAGACCCGAGCTTCCAAGGAGCTGGGAATTAAGAGATACTGGCGTGTTTGTTCAGATGTAAAAATGCTGCTGAAAGACTTAAAACGGAATCCCTGCATGTTCTGTGCCTGTAAGTCTCTATATCTGCGCAAAAGCTTAGAAAACTAACTGTAATTGTAAACTGTAAATGGGGAATTAGTGTAGACAGTGAGAAATGCACTAAACTCTTTCTTTTTTTGTTATCTCTGTAATATTGCATAGACTTCTTCCTCTCCCATTGGATTAAACCAGAGTGCTATATAAAAGGACATAGGTCAATTACAGAACAGATTACCTGCTTCACATCCCATGTCTATTAGCATAATCATTATATTTTACGTATGCATTCATAAGCAAAACCAGGTTAAATACAAATTATCCAGTATGACTAGAAACCCAAAGATTGACACAGATGTCGAATAGTTTCCTCAGAGGACCTACTGGATCAGCTTTGTGTTCTTTGTCTGGTCCATACAACCCTGTGAAATAACTGTAGCCACATTTTGTGGGCGCTCGCTTATTATCTTAATAATAAACGAATGTTCGGTCACTTCAAGTCGACCAACTGTAGTAACACACATGGGCTTTGAACTAGAAAAAGAAGTCCTATGGATCTTGTGGAAATGAATGTGATTTATAAGTGATCATCAGACATCTCAAGCACTGGGCTTGAGATATCACACCCCTCCCCAGGGAAACAGCTGTCGGGAGTGGCTGCCCAGGCCATTGCAGGTGCAGTGCTCTTCACTTCGGCTAGTGTCTGAATAATTCAGCCACCATCAACCGTCTCCGCACTCACTTTTCATGCCTTCTCCTCTCATCGTCTCTCTTTATCTACTCTCGCCCGCCTCAGGCGTTCACTCTCTCTCTATTTGTTATATTTATTGCTCTCTCTCTCGCTCGTTTTGCTGTCATTAAATTTTTTTCACTTCTAATATACTTCCCCTGTTGCCTTCTTGAAATACCTCCCGTGTTGTATGTGGCCTTTTCCTTATCCCCTCTTTCCCCTGCGGTTGATCTCCAGTCATTACAGAGGTGTTTAGGCGGTCCCATGGGACATGGGGAGGGGTGGATGCGAGTGTGGGTGATGGGGTGGGTGTAGCGCTTGGAAACAAGACAGCACAGTTGTGACTCTATTTATCTGCCTTCACCGATTCATCTACACTGTCCCCTTTGGTTCACGCACAGCCAGAGTACAGTAGCCATCTCCATTTTCACCTCTGCATGTTTTATGTGTTTCTCATCATGTTTGTTGTCATCTTTTTTGTGTCTCCCCTCCGTCTTTTTATCTGATCTTCTTCTCCCACAGTCATTCGCTTGTCTTTTACACTTGTCTTTTTCTCGTCTGTCCACACCTACTGTATCTCCTGCATCCCTCCATCTTCTCAACCTCTGCATCTGTCCCTGTCAGTTTCCGGATGGGAGAACCTGGGTGGTCTCTCCTTTCCGACAGAAGAGGAAAGCCCCGTCCAGTAAGTGAGCCCAGACAGTGGTTATGTGCTAGCCAATTCCCCAGTATTAGTTATACCTGCTTTGTTTAGACAAAAACAGTCTCATGTTGGGTGTTTGTTATAGCCTAGTGTTAAAAGAATCTTGTTTTTTGTGTGTTTGCAACCACCTCTGGGATACAGGAGGCTAGGGCTTATTCTGAAACCTAATAGGATAATATTGTTCTCAAGCCATGTTGGGTCTGCAGTGATGTGGTTGTGTGTAGCTTTGCTACAGGCTGTGTAGGTTGTCATAATTGATTCTGTTTATTTATTCACTACCTCTCCAAGTCTGTTTGTACTCAACAACATGCCTGCACTCTGTTGTGGAGAGAACGTAGGCGGGCGTGTAGTAAACAAACAAGGGTTGATTTAAATTTAGATTTACAACTTTATCCCCTCCCACTTGTTAAATCAGGCTGCGACTGTTTTTCCACCTGAGACGTTGGTTTGTGTGTTAGATTCATAGCACTTGAGGTGTGTGTGTGTGTGTGGGTGTGTGACGTCAAGCCACAGTGCCTCCCCCCTTCTTCGTCATTAGCAATACACACTGTGTTGCAGCTGCTTCCATCTCTTAAAGGGATGGTGCTACACCAAGGGAATTTACTGGAAGCTGGAAATAGAGGACATCACTGCATTGAAACACAATGCAGTTACTTCAGCATCCACATAAAGTGAAGGGCACTTCTCTCTGTCGGAGAGAAAGTGCCCCCTGGGCAGGTGCATTGCTTTGGCTCTCTGTCTTTGGCAACCCCTGGCATTCTGGCTTCTCCCCCACCCTCCCACCTACAGCCATCGCCCCCCCCACCCCACCTACAGCCATCGCCTCCTCCTTCTACCGCTTTTCCAACTCCTCTTTAGCTGATGCATTGTCATCCCTCTCTGGCCACTTTCCTTCCTAGAAGCTAGTCCCAATTAGGCATATGATTCAATGCAATTTCACTTCAATTCAACTGACTATTTGAAAAGGTATGCATGCTCATTTCTGTCCAGTCCTGCCAGTTTTATTAGGACTACGATCTGGTCTGGTCTTTCCACTGCCAACAGGGATACCATACATCTATTTGAACACACTGACATTCTTTCTAAAATGGTCTGTCAAGTCTCACTCCTTCTACTGTGTTTCAGCAGCATTTTCTCCCTATATGCATCTCTAACATTCATTTCCTGTTTTGTCTTTTCTTCTCCTGTGCTCTTTCGTGTGTTTATCCTGCCTGCCCCTGCCGCTTCTCTGTGCCACGCGTCTTTCCTCTGTTCCTTTGGCTCCCTCTGCTGTGGTTGGTGTGTAATAGCAGCCTCCAGAGGACAGGACCTGGGTGTACTCTCCACTACACTATGGCTCAGAGAATGGGGAAAGTGAGACAGTAAGTGGAAGCATCTGACTTATCCATACAGTCAGTCCCAAACCATGTGTATTATTCTTTTAAGGCTCTCACGTCTCACGTTAAAAGGATTGAAAGGCTAATCTAACTCTTATCTATGAGGGAAGCTGCTTCTACATTAAACCCAATGATTCTCAGGGCCACTGAGTGAGCTGACTTGTCCATGACTGCTCCAACAGAGGGTTTGTGTTCTGTCTAATAACGCATCTCTACATAGACAGTGTTCAGTAGACAGGTGGGCATCTTTGGTCACAGACTACCAGCATGACCACCATGCCCACCACCAGCCCTTCCCACTCCCATAGTGTCCTCCCTCTGTGTGCCTGCATGAGGCCTCTGTACCTTTCTGCATGTTATTACCACAGCCAGACTCGGCTTACAATGCTGATGTGTTGTGTCTGTTATTTTGGTTATACTAGACACATAAACTACTATTGACAGCCATGGTCTGTGTTTCTTGTATACTGTTTCGTTTTTTTACTGTTATGTCTTTATTTTAGTATTTTAATATATTAAACTATATTGTTGCTCTCCAGAAGTCCTTCATCTTTTTTTTTTTTATTAACCTTGTTAATTAAACTACACATGTCAGGTGTAAGGGAAGCCAGTTTGTTGTAAATGAAATTATAAAAGGATAATATATTTTTGACCTGGACTGGTCCTATCCTTTCCAAGATTAGCATAGTCGAGTAGAGATTTAGCACGCACCACGATTTGTTGGAGACTCTCCACATCGAGCAGATATATTGAGCAGATAAATCTGACAAATAAACGCTGGCCAGAAAAAACGACCAGAGGCTATTTGGCCCTGATGTGTCGTTTTGTCTGTTTTTGCATGTTTTACTCTTGATAGTCAGACAGTTGAGGGTTTCCAAGCTGCTGGACTTATTTTACTGCACCTGTGAAGAGGTATCACATTTTACTGTGGCTTTTATCTCTTGCTCAGATGACATAGTGCTTTCCTCCTGCAAATACACACCATGTTCAACTAAATGTACCATATCAGTTTGACAGAAGAAATCTAATATAACAAGGAGAACTGTGCTAATGCTTATGCTATACTCGGCAGACTTACTTTAACCGCACAATATTTCACTCATATTTCACTGATACGACTAGGCATGACTTCTGTTTTTCATTTCTGCACCCCCCCCTCCCCCTCTCTTTAACAGTAAACCTCCTTTTCTGCCATAGAAAGATGGAGGAGACCCCAGCAAAGAGGACCTATCTGTCTGATGTCCAGACCAAAATTGAGGCAGCAAGATTCCTGTCCAAACCTGCGTTTTATACATGAATATAAATGAAAGTGACGTCAAATAGACTACAGGAAGGGAAATATCAATGATACCACATTCCCACCTTTTACTCCCAACAGAAAAAAAAAATGATTCCAGTATGAAATATACTGTATATTGAATAGGCCACAGGTGTTGTATGTGTTCCACACATATGATGGCTATATTCCTGTTTGTCCAATCAAAATAAGACACATAGAAATCTCTCTGCCATCATCACATTCCTAATAGAATAGGATTAGTAATCACAACCAGTTTGATTCATATCATACTTATTAATATGGAATAATTTTCTTTTTTTGATTTAGATTTTTATCACTTTTTTATTTACAGCTTTTGCAGCAATTTTACTACTGTGAACATCTATTTATTTGGTTTGTCTGTATTTGTTTGTCTAATTCTATATGTATACCATCGCTGTTTTATGTTTTTTTGTTTTACGTTTTTTTGTTTTACGTTTTTTTGCTTGTAGAATTGTATTCAGTTTTATTGGTTTGTACTGTGTCATTGTATTAGTTTTACTGCATTTTTTTTGCCAACACCTGGCACCTGGCTCTCACCATCCAAAAAGATGGCATCAATCAAAACACTATGAAACTAGACATTGTCGATCAGAATAATCTTCACATCATTGCAATGTCTTCCAATGCCATCTTCCTTTTTGAACCGATGCAAAGAAAGGATTTTCTAAGGATGCAGAGTTTGTCAATATAAACGTGACATTTGCCACACATAGTCATCTTGAAATCCTCACAATTAGAAATTAATTGAATTATCAAAAGATTCAATGTTTATAGATTTAAACAACAGTTGTATTATTTTCGCTCAATATTGTCAGTATTGTCAGTATATTTGAATTAACACAGTACATGGCAGTTGATTTGGTAAAACACATGACAATTTGTAAATCTGTTGAATGTTGTTTGCACTTGAGAAGAGGACCTGAAAATAAATTAGTCATAGAGGCCAAATAACAGTAAATCACAACCTTTAGATAGGAATTGTATTCACACAGGATGATTCTTTAAGCACTTTATTTTATGATTATCAAATGTGTAACGGTGAAGTCAGTCACAATCATTTTCATAGGATTAGTGTTGTTTAATGTAGTCTACAATATAGCCTACAATAAGTTCAGAAAGTTTTTATTCCTCTCATCTGTCTGTGTATACAAGTAGCGTTTTTCTTAAGTTGGTTGGTATGTTTGTTGTATGTAAGGGAAAACATGCTATGTCGAACATTGTTATTCTCATGATGTGCAGTGGCCAGTTATAATCGGTTTGCTGTTGCTCATCACACAGAGACCATAGCAGCATTTTGTACAGTCTAGCATTTGAGTTTATTTTGCCTTAAGAAAAAAAATATATAGTCCTATCATTTCTATAGGTTTTTTCCACTAGTGCTGTTGTATTCATTTTTCATTTGAATGGTTGTGCTCCTGAGAATGTGTACATAGAATTATAAATACATATATAAATATATATAAATATATTTTCCATTTGAATTGGAGAATATTATTTTTATTTGGTTTTATTTTTTGCTGATGGCAAGAAATTATTACGATCTACATGTTTATCTGTATTATATTATTTCATGTTTATTGAGATGTAGCCCTGTTTGGAACTAGCAAGGTCCACTGCTAGCACCCATACAGTGGATCCTGCTAGTCCCATACGGGGATTATTGAGATGCAGCTATAAATCACAGCTGTTTCTTTGTAACATATCCAACCTGATTTTATTTTACATTCAAAAAGGGTTCTTCTGACTGTTCAGCTGTGTTGTGTATGTGTTTTCAGATTGCTGTGTGCCCTCATCCTAGGGAGAGTCTTTAACAGAGACATAGCATGATTTAAAAATCTAATATGCATATCACAAATGTGTATTTATGTATACCTGTGTATATTCATCTATTTATACATGAGGATAAATAGATGACTGTATGTGTGTGTTTGGACTTTATCAGAATGAATACAAAATAAAGAAGTTATATGTGTCTAAGTGTGTCTGAATTGTTGAGCGTTGGCTGTGTTTTTATATTTATAGACTTATGTAAATGTATAACTATGCAAAGTGTGATTGCGTTGCAAGCTTTAGAAGACCGTGACTTGTCTTACTCTATGCAAGCAACTTGGACATGAAAGCTTCAACCTACGGAAGAATGGGCTGACACTACTCCCTTTTGTTTTGTTGCTCAAAATTAGCCCAATTCAGACACATGGAACATCTCAAGTAGTAAACAAGTTCCAGTCACTGCACGATCAGCCTCCCCCAGGTCCTGGTGCCCGTGCGGTAAGGAGTTTAAGAAGCGATGGAACTGTTGGCAAAAAACTAAATATTTTGATTTATATAGGGGAGCTAAAATAGGCCTAGCTACGTCACTGGTTTCAATATTTGAAATACTGTTTCCTCAAAATACACAAATACATGTAGGCGCACGATGCTCTTTAACTTATCCCCACTGTAGACGGCAATGCGTTACACTTTTCTTGACAGCTATCTTAGACGCACATGATTCGACAATCGTATTGTCAGTCAAGGTAAAAAAAAATGACAATTGGTCCAAACAATTGTCTGTCAGCTCACGTGCTGATTGACTTCCTGAAATGCTTGTTCTGGCCGGTGGGCTGTAGGATCGGAGAGGTCCGTATTTGTAGAGAAGTAGAGAAGTTATCTACTAAAATGGGAACCCGAGATGACGAATATGACTATTTGTTTAAAGGTAAGTAGTGCCGTGGAGTTGTATGTATGATCTGGTTTTACTTGAGGTTCAGTGAAAGCCAGTAACTACCGTAAGTGAGGAAGTTAGCTCGACTGGTGGCTAACGTTGACGTAAACGCTGTGTAATTTTCTAACGGGCTAACTATCCTAGATAATAACTGACAAAAGTGTACACTTTTTACACCTGAGGCGTGGTACGAAAACGGTTTTACTTATTACTTTGCAGTCGAAGTGAAATTAAGTATGACTTTTAGAGTAGATAAAAACCAGGTGAAGGAGTACCGGTAGCTAGCACAAGCAGCTTGGCTGTGAGATGACGTTCAGACGTTCAGCTCCCTTTTAACAGCTAGGTAATTTGCTGGCAAGGCAAAATCTCATCTTGCTGACTTCTATTGCCAGCATAAAGTTCATGACAACTAATTGCAATGAGACAGTTCATGTGACCAAGTAATCTTTACATTTCATACAGCCTGATGAATTAGGAAGAATTTTGCATAGTTGAGATTAATGCATATGCACCTCACATACGCGCACGTCATTTGTACATAGTTATATGTATTTGCATCTATTTACGAATGCTTCCAAGGAATGCATACATTCTGTAAAGTGCTTGAGAATTATTTTTTTTACTGAGTCCTGGTGTACAGTATAAAGATCTACCTAAAGCCCAGTCATCATCACTACCACTCGTATTTTCCAGTGTATTCTCAGAGCCTGACAGAGTAAAGTCATTTGCTTTCATTTTTGTTTATACCGGTATGTTGTGTGTTTTGGCTCTAGTTGTATTAATAGGAGACTCCGGAGTGGGGAAGAGTAACCTCCTGTCCCGTTTCACAAGGAATGAGTTCAACCTG
>JAODLI010028665.1:0-20176 GCA_027575585.1 Percopsis omiscomaycus | reverse complement strand
CAAAAACATACATTCCTGCCTTGGCTTGCTATCAACTCAATGAAATATTAAATAATATCTAAATTCTAATTCCTTCACTGGATAATAGTCTTCCAACCCTGCATAATTAAAAAATAGTAAGTCATAAATCATAGTTATATATTTTGGTGCTGTACATAATTTTCCTATAAAAGGAGCCATATACTGTATATGACTTTAAAGATATCCAGATAAACCAGCATGAGCCTACCTGCAAGTATTCTTGAGAGAGTGCCTCAGCCCTATACCTGCTTCTTAAAAGTAATAATATTTAACACAATAATTGTCACTTTGATGTAAATTGTAATTCATGCCATACATTTTATCTTTATAATAATCAATCAATAATATCTGTATAATAGATTTGGTATTATATGTCAGCGATTGGATTCAGAATGATTGACACGTGTCCTCCTTGTTTCATGTAAAGAATGTAATTTCCTCTCACCTGTGAAAGGTTCAGGCACTATTTTGGTCACTTTGACCTATTTGTAGCTCAAAAGAATGGTGCTGGCCTACTTCCACTTAGCCTGCTGTAAGAAGTCCATTCTTTACCCTTGGCCCCCATCAGCGACGGCCAGCGACGGCACCCCGGCCACATATCAGCTCCTCCTGTATTATCACTCCCGTTATAACTACAGTATGCTACAGCTGTTTAATTAACCACATACTGTAGGCATGCATAGGCCTATGCAACGCAGCCTAGTGAGTGAGTGGAGAGCCGGCACTTTGACGCAGATACACTCAGGAGGCAAGACAGACCGCAACTCTCGAGCAGAGCTCGGGTTTTTATTCATGGCACATCTCCTCAAAAATAAAGCTTTAGAAATTACTTTAGGACTCCATGGACTTTGGAACAAATATAAATTGATTTTATGGCATAGCTGAGTCAAAAGTTGAGTCAAAACATACAGTAGGCTACACTACCTAGACACTACTACATAATATTAATGGTTCTGTAAAATAGGCTTTAAAGACACTGCCTTTATCTGTATATTTTTAGGATAATTTTTGGTGTTATATATTCTTGTCTTATATCTGATGTTCTTTATGGGCGTAATTATCACTGCACAACGTTTTGGAAAACCGAAAATGTTACTGGACGACAGGGAGTGAAAGGATTTGAATCCTTAAAAAGCCTTTCATCTTCCATCTCTACAAGCTAGATAAATTCTGACCAGACTGCACAGTTTGCATGCAAGTGGTTTGGGTACAGCGTGAGCTAGACACACCCATTAGCTAAAATGTTAGCATGAAAAACCTATTTTCTCATGTGTTGCATAAGAAAATAAATTAATTTCATGTTGCATGAAACTAGGAACAGGACTACTGAGAATCTTTATGAAAAAAATACATGATTTCATCAGGTGTGAAAGTCGGTTTTCAGACAGACATAATTGGGTCTTATTGGGTACATTTCTCTCTTCCTTGCGTTCCGCTTCCTTCTATTTACTTCTCATTTTCTCTAAAAGCTGCCACGGATGTGTTTTACCACTTGAAACATTTACTAAAGCTGTCAACAGTCAAAAACATTGTTTTTTATTTTCAGTGTTCAAATATTTCTTCTTAGCATAGATGTTAAATTGCAGATAGAGATAGATGCACTCTAGCTTTTCTTTTGAACTATTGCTAGAGAGTGAATTCAGAGGGAAACATATTGTGTTTATATTTTTAACATGGCCTCAAAGTAAGGGTGAAATCCTTAGTACCCTTCTCTCCATTTCAACCAATTATGTCTAGACACCAGGAGACTCAGACTTACACTGACAAGATAAAGCCCACATGCATTATTAATGCCACCATGAATACAATTACAATTACAATTAGGTCATTTAGCAGACGCTTTTCATCCTTGAGCAAGATGCTCAAGGATGCTTACAGGTAGGCCAACTCTGGGGCTCCAACCCACGACTTTCTGGCTAGGAGTCCAGCACCTAGACCACTAGACTAACCTGTCCCTGAAAAAATTGTTAATAAATTGTGATAATTAGGGCTACTATGAAAACACAAGCCATAGTCTGCCTTTGTAACTTTGTGTCAGTAACTGAAGATGAAGACCCAGAATTTCTTCATCTAAAATTATCTGCTGTTCTGTTTATTTCAATGGTCAATGGTTGTAAGGAAATTTATTTAAATTTCAACTGTATTTTCACTTATGAAATGATATTCCAGGAACGACAAAGTGATGTTGATCTAGGATCATAGCATTATGGATTATTGTTACCTTAACTGTTGCCTTTCTTTTTCCCCACAGCAGCTGCTTAAATGGAGTGACTGCACAGGCATATTATTGTGAAAATTATAATATGACAAAGGTATGATTTAGGATTCACTCAACCTTTAATATAAAAGTACTCACACAGTAACATGACAGCTCATGTATTCATGCAAAGGTCAGCTGTGGCTACAATCAGGTTGGTCTTTTATAACAAAGAAGACACTTGTGAGAGTGATGTGTAGAAAAACCGTGCAACGGTTCATTTTAAGCGTGTCATTCTGGGTTATTTTTCATTTGACACTTCATTTGACATTTCATGTCACTCTTTGTTCTATTGCGTATAGATTTTATGCATTTTGATCTCAACTGTATTTTCACTTCTGTCCTTTAAAGGCAACCATCCCACACAAAAACATGAAAAACGTGATATATTACTTTTCTATAACTACACATGTACTGTAGCTATATGTAAGCTCATATATGCATTTCATTATCTACTGAATATTCCTTTAACGTATATAAATATGTATATTAATATTAATATAAACACGCTAAATTAACATATTTAATGAACCAATTACGTTGCAGCAACTCAGTGCTTAAAAGCATGGGGACACGGTCAAGAGGTTCAGTTTTTATCCAGACCAAACAATAGAATGGGGAAGAAATGTGATCTAAGTGACTTGGTGGAATCATTATTGGTGCCAGGCGGGCTGGTTTATAAACTGCTGATCTCCTTCACACACAACCCTCTACAGTTTACAGAGAATGGTGCGAAAAACAAAAAACATCCAGTGGGCGGCCGTTCTGTGGGCGAAAAAACCTTGTTAATGAGAGCGGTCAGAGGAGAATGGCCAGACTGGTTCAAGTTGACAGGAAGGCGACAGCAACTCAAATAACTACACGTTACCACAGTGGGATGCAGAAGCACATCTCTGAATGTGCAACACGTCAAACCTTGAAGTGAATGGGCAACAGCAGCAGAACTGTTAACTGTTATCTCAGATGGAGAAATTAGAGCCAAATATAGTCAGTGCCATAGATGCCATTATATTGTATATTCATGTGCCATAGACTGCATTAGACAGATTCAAAATCAGAATTATTGTGTCCCTTGGTCAAACTGAAAGAGTGACTGGCCACATAAAGACCTACAGTAAATTTGGTTAGAAAGCTGTCATAATGTTTGGTGCATGCTAGGACCTTCAGCAAACAAGTAGCTGCAGTATAGAATCAGAGCCAGAGCAGAAAGGATTCTGCAGTGGAGATATTACTTATTAGATTTTTGGGCTATTGAATACAATCTTGTTCGACTTTGTTTATCAAAATATCTGTGGTCAACTTTGTCAACATGCATATTTAACAGAACACAGTCCATGTCTATTAGTCAACATTCACATTTGTTCCAAAATAAGATCCAAGCACTGCAGGGAAATACAGATAGCACAAATATGAAAACAATTTTTATATATTTAATCAACAGACAACAGTATATTTAGGAATTTCAATAAATGCTTTAATATATCTATGTTCCAAGATTTGGTTTAAGATTTTTGGAAATAGAAGACTGCATATGGATGGGATGGTCTAGTGCTCTCGTCCTGGTGTTAGACTGCAAGTTTAGGGTCCTGCATTCGATCCATGACATGGTCCTACCTGTAGACATCCTATACCAAGATGCCTAACTTACCTGCTAACTTGTAACTTATCTGCTTACTTGTAATGTGCCAAGTCACTTTGGATAAAAGTGTCTACTGAAGTGATGAAATTCTCATAAAGTATTTTTTAAATGTAGCAACCTTTTCGTTACATTACTGAGCACCATATTATGACGTATTTTGGTATTATCCTAAACATACTGTATTATGCAAGCTCATTTAGGGGCCCATAGCAGGCTGCATGGTATTATCACTAAATCTGAATGGATGAATGAATGTGAGTAATATTAAATATCTTTATTAAAACATGTTCTGCTTCACAATCCAGCACCTGCCCATTCAACAGGCACAAGCTGTTCATTAAGTCTCGCTTTTTCTATCAGCCATATCTCACATTGGCCAGAGCTCAGCTGGGGACAATAGGGATAACAACACATCATAGCCTTTTCAATTAGTTTTTTAGATGAAAAATGTGTAATCCTTATCCTTCATGCCAGGATGCTTTCCCAGATTTCAAAAGTGTCTGTGTTAATCAGAAACGTTATGAATTCAAAATCTGCACATTTCTGTCAGTGACATTATTTGGCCCTAGGCACTGGTGTACCAGGAGTTATAGCAAATACAATGAGGGGTGATTTTGCCTACAAACATAGCAGGATTTATCCAAGTACCTCATGTTCTTGTGTGTCAACATCCCTTCTTCCTGGATCGACATTTCTGATGTTGTCAGGCAACTGTGTAGGCCTCGGCGGGCCTGGGCCTTCACACTCTGGCCCACCCAATCACAAGGCTTGCTTGCTTCTTGTTTTACATATGATGATAGGTCAGAATTTTCGCGATGCTGTTAATGTTCATCTTGGTGCCTGTAATAAGGCTTGTGTGATTAAACTGTGGTGCATTCAGGCAATAATAGTTGTAATGGCATATTTTGGTTAACCAACGTTTCAGAACCTATTAGGTAGGAGAGAACCAGGCCCACCTGATGTACTCTATGCCCACCCACATTGGGACTGCCTACGCTACTGTTGTCAGGTTAGAAACATGTGTTTATTTACTTTTTCACTTTTTTCAGTGTGTGGTACAGGGTGCGGATGTCACTGGCTTTAAAGATCCGCTTTCTTCCCAATTGTGTGTATAAAGAGAAGGGACCTGAAAGAGCTGGACTAATTTGAACCCTGTCTAACATGTCATTTAATCAAAAAAATCATGTGTAAAATGAATGTGTCAGATTTGGCCCCAGGTGTAACCAATCCTCTTTGACCTATTCTGCCACTCCCACTCATATAGCCAATGAAGTTAGGGCATGTTAAAAAAAGGGCAACACCAACTCAAACAGAATGTTCAGCTTGAAGGGAGAAAATTTTAAGCCAAAATGTCAGTTGGAAAATGAAACAATATGGGGCCTTTACGTGGCAGTAGTCCCTGATGTAAATCCTAGTAGAGTTGATTTTAGAGGATTTTTATTTTCGATTTTATATACTGTCCTATACACTGTCCTATACACTTGTATAGGACAGTGATAGGAACAACAATGGCGATGTTCATATGTACAGTAGGATCATATCCTACTGTACATCCTGACATGCTACATGTATTGTTGCCTTTCTTTCTGCCCTCAACAACTGCTTAAAAGGAGTGACTGCACAGGTTTCACTCAACCATTAGCATAAAAGTACTCACACAGTAACATAACAGCTCACATATTCACGTATAGGTCAGCTGTATAGGAAAAAAAGGCTATCAGGTTGGTCTTTTATAACAAAGACACTTGTGTTGCACAAACCACACAATGGCTAATTATAAGTATGTCATTCCTGAGTTATTTTTCATTTGACACATTTCATGTCACTCTTTGTTCTATTGCGTGTAGGAAAAAAAAGGCTGCCGCATTTAAAACATTCAAAAATATATTTCTGCTTCTTTTTCGTGGGTGAAATGAATTAACCAGAGAAGACATGCAGATAAAACATCTGAATGGAAATAATGGTCACAGTAGAACAGAATACAAGATACAACACTATATATCAGAAAATGTATTTATTCAATACAGACAATCAATATGATTTCACACAGTTGTGATAATGTACAATCAGCACCCAAGGTTTGAACACTATTTTCCTCTTATAGCATGTGACACAAGGAAGCTGTACAGTATATTGGGATGGGTCTGAAAATCGTTATGGCTTTAAACTCCCACTTAAAAAAAGGGATTGTTTCAAGTATATTCATATATCTGATATAGGTTCAGAGTAGGAAAAATCATTTTCACACTATCAGTGATTTTAAAATTTCATTTCTAATATTTCTGCCATGTAATCTTTAATACATTTCATATTTGTAAGCCTACTTGTCAATGCACCATAGTGCCTATACAGTGCAGAGAATAAGCTGTAAAACTGTCAATGAATACTCTTCTCAGTGTGTCTAAATACTGTCATCATCAAACTTCTGTTTGAATGCCATAGTGTACTAACAAAATGGGACTAATGGCAGATATAAACTTTTCTCTAAGCTTGTTTGACTGCCAGTATTATAACGCAATGACATACAAAAAGGATTTGAAACCCCACCCTTCAAAATTATGAAGAAAATATTGGGGTTCCCAATGGATACTGTCATAACGTTTTCAACATGCATCTTACAGTACTTTAACAACAGCTATTTGCGTCACTTTTTAATCACTAAATCTAATGTGTGTTGCTATCAGAATATCTCGACTTTCAATATAAAACTGATGTTGTGAGAGCCACTGTACATGCCTCAGTGAATTCAAAGTTCAAAATCACAATATTTTGAATGCAATAGAAATCATCTAAAGATGCTAATTCAGTTAAAAACCAATTGATCAGCTATGGTATGATATGAACAAAAACCCAATAGAGGATACACATATGAATGTTTGCATCAGCCTACATGAATAGTAGTCATTCGTTAGCCTGTAAATGTGCATGAATATGGTTTAAGCCGTAGGTGATGTTCTATCATTATAATTTGTTTAAACTTTATACCAAACGCTGCTTGAGAGTGTATGTAATGGCATGTATTTAGATGGTAAAACATATCGCTTGTCTTGTACTTTGAAACTCCAGAGGAAAGAGTGGGCACGGTGACTGAAAGCAGTTTTCAGCATAAGAAGTGGGAAAATGTGGAGCTTGAAACGAACAGAGAACGTGCAGCTCGTCACACATCATGGGCAAAATTCAAAGCGACAGGCTTCTGGAGAAACTGAAGATCTGATGCAATCTGTCGTTGTGTATTATAGTAACAGTTGTGTGAATACTGAACTTAATTTACAGGGTGTTTGCTATTCTGCTATTGCATCATGCTGCTCACAAAGTACAACATAAAATGTCTTCAAATTAGTCGTACTACCTATTGTGAAGGGCCTACTGTATGTCGCATCACAATCTAAGCATTTGGAGAAGCATGTGCTGTGCACTCTTGTTTTGACAGATTTATGATGGCCAGCTATTTGCCACCTGTTTGTTCATCTGTGTTCAACTCAGGCAGTTATCAGATTGCAATTTCGGTAAGTTTTGGCAATATATTATGATTATGATTATGTGAATTGGTCTACAGGAATGTGTTTGTGTTAGGCCTATACTGTGCCGATCCAACCTAAAATCATAAAATCAAATATGGAGGAGGGCTGTACTGTAGGCCTACATCTATAAAAGAAAAAATATAGCTAATGTATTTTTCTTAATTTCTTAACCAAAAAATATTTGGTACAGTAAGTTAAAACATATTGTGTGTTCTTTATTTCTGCACATTCTACTTTGTCCCAATATTCATATGGCAAGGTGGACTCAGGGGTATGGACAGGCTAGGATAGACGTAGAAAGATTTTTTATGGGGCCATTATAAGGTGTTTTTAGAGAAATGCTGCCACTTCCTGTCAAAAAAACCTCATTGCAGTGTAGCGTCGTTACTCAAATGCCAACAATGAATTTTGTTGTTATAACATTGTACAATCTCTAGGTGGCAGCAGATATCCAAGTTTAAATTATTTTTAGCTTATAGTTTGACTTAATTTGTGTTTTTAATGAATAGGCCTATGTTTACCATTAATGTGCACATGGGGCCCTACAATCATTGTTTTATTCAAAATAAATTGAAGCTGAACTGAAGATATCAAGTGTCTTTTTACAGTTTGGTGAAAACATTAAACTCAATATTTTTCTTTCAGAGATTTACAACTTGCAGTGATGTGAAGGCCTGTGTGATTAGGTCTCAGAGTGTGCTTCCAACCTCAGAAAATATGTTAGAATTGATCTGAAAAGAACATCTCAAAGTGTGCAAACATATAATATTTAAATTGAATGTTTTATGTGGATGCTATCTTTACAATGAATGGTTCTTCGTCCAGAACACTCTGATATGTTGATGAGGCACAGTTGAAGATTACATGTGTGCCGTCATTCTGGCCCGCTAATGAAACACCAGTTTATGAAGGGAACTAAGACCCCTCTGTGTCGTGTGATGATGAATGTCTGTTAGGGACATTGTACTGACGAATGACAGTGACATCTTACGTCTACAGCGATGACCCTGAAGTTGTACTTTGACCTAGAACAATGTATTGACAGAAATCTGAGACGGGTCTTATTGAGGCTGGCATGGTGCGGTACAGCTAATGCCGGCGTTGCAATGACTTTTCTGATAATATCACAGACTCGATAAAGAATTGCACTGGGAGATTTCTCTCCGTCTCTTCCTCTCTGTCTCTTTGTGTGCGTCTGTGTGGTGGTGGGTGTGTATTCAGAGGGATGTGTGTGGATGTATGGGAGCTCGGCTCCTCCAGATCTCCACCTCCCCAGATTAATATCAGCAGCCCACAAAGGAGCTCTCTGTGCCTCACAGGACAGACTCCCAGAACAATGAATCCACTGTCTAACAAACACCATCAGCAAGTAAAGCTAAATGTATTTTAGCCCTGTGATGGGGCGTTTAATCTCATCTCTGTTTTTTCCTGTAGTACAGGTGATAATTGAAAGATGCAAGAATGTTTGATGCAGGTTTACCCCGTTTGTTTAGCTCTTCTCCACAGAACACTGAACCGCAGTGAGGTTGACTTGTAACACGTGTGCCTCTGTCTGGTGATAGTGTTGTATCTAAACTGTACAAGGACTGTATACCTATCAGTGAATACATGATAGTCCCAATAGTTATTTTGCTTTGTTAAGTAGCATACAATGCATAGTGACGAGGATAGACGAGGATAATGCCACAGGGCAGAGCGGCGACTTGGGTGTGTCTGTCAATTCAATGCCGTGAGATTCTTAGAGAC
This sequence comes from Percopsis omiscomaycus, assembly GCA_027575585.1. Classification (NCBI taxonomy): domain Eukaryota; kingdom Metazoa; phylum Chordata; class Actinopteri; order Percopsiformes; family Percopsidae; genus Percopsis; species Percopsis omiscomaycus. The sequence goes on along the minus strand of JAODLI010028665.1, from coordinate 10,992 downwards.
AAGGAAAGGGCTTCACAACTTGATAACTGCTCTCAAAATTTATTGTGGCTCACATTTCTAACCACTTAGGAGTGCTAACGTCTTCTTACCTGTCAATCACACACCATGGACACTCCATGCATGCACATCAAAATTCCCCAAAGTCCAATTTCTCCCATTAACCCTTTCTTTAGTCATTGACTTGGGAATGAGTGTATCCCGACAGTACAGAAGTGGTCCAAAATGGTGGTTGGAAAATGTTATGGTAACTTGATTTAATTGTGTGGAGCCACCCCTTATACAGTGGCCAATGCTTGGGTGGTGTTGTTCTTGTTCTAAAATGAAGCTTGAAAACATTGCATACTTGCAGGCCCAAGGCGCTCACTGTTTATGAAGGGTGACATACAAAAGATTTTCCGTGACACTGCTTCTTTGAGACCAGTGGACTATTTAACAGCATGTCTATTATTCCACTGGCGCGGATTAATTCACGTATGTAAGAAGGCAGTGCTTGTCAGTAAGCCTTTGAACGGTGCGCTGGCGCTCACCACTGGTCTCGTCTTGCCATTGCGTGTCGTTCACCCCATCGGTATTAGTACCGACTTGGCCACTAGAGATAAGCTACAATGAACAGTTCCTAAGAAATACGAATTTTGAGAGCCAAATCACAGTGACCAAAAGGAGATAAAACGTTAGCGCTCTCGAGCGTTAACATTCGGGAGTTGCCATGCTCCAGTCAAGGGATATCTTTTTAGTCGTTCTTCTTGTGGGCTCCACAGGTAAGAAAATCTAATATTAAGATAAGCAGCTATTTCTCGACTATGCTACTAATATGTTGTGTAATAAATGCGTTTATTTACGTTTATTTACTCTGCACACTCGCACCATCCCGACATGCTGACCATTCGTTGTCAGGACTGCAGGCATCTATTTATCTACTCTACAGCCCTTTCCTCCGCGCGCCCTCGGTTAGCAGGTGCAACGCTAACGTCAGTGCACTTGCTAATTAGCTTGCTATCAGGTTAAGCTTATTTATTTCATTAAACATCTCAATATTCAATGTACTGTGTCATACAATGCACGCCCTTTCTTGCTCAACAAATTAATAATAGTAGACTACTGTGCCTTACCCTCACTGTCGGTACGGGACCTAACGTTACTCATATAACGTTAGGATATCATTTTAAATCGCAAGCGGTAGAGACTAACGTTACCTATGTGCGAGAGCAGATTCATAATATGATCAATAATATTTATTTATACAGAAATGAAATGTTGAAATGAAACGTGTATTTGTTTTTCTCTTCCTTTGCTGTTCATATTTACACACACACACACACACACACACACACACACACACACACACACACACACACACACAAACATAGACACATACACACGCACACGTAGTAGCTAGAGTCACGATTTCCATATTGTACAAAATGCATGATCCTTGTCCATAAAATGCATGCTCTTTGTCCTTCCAGCGTGCTCACAGGTAAGTAAAATTGTTGGTGGCAGAAGGTGATTATGGATGTTTGCATACATCAAGGCCCCCCCCGTTGTAGTGTTTTTTCCCACTAGCACAGGGACGGATGCCACACAAAACTGCTACTGGGTGACTCATCTGTCCTGAAAATATGATGGGAAGTTGGTGTCTTACAGTATATGTTTATTAAGGAGGCTGTGCTGTGCTTTTTTGTTAATATATTTACTTATGTTTTATGATATTGATTGCTGTAGTTAAGGCAGTTGTTGTTATAATCCTTAAACTAAACTAAAGTCTGTCAAAAAATTGCGTTAAAGCTTTGACCACCCGACCATGGACACTTATATTTCCTATAAGCAGGAAATATAGAATAATTGTTTATCATATCACTGAACACTGATTATTTGCTGTAACATAATTAGCTAAAAATGTCCTGCAACTTTCTAGGTGAGGGGAAAACTCAAATTGATTGATAAGTTTAATCAAACCTGTTTTACCTTACCCAGAAAAGACTTTGATGTTTTTTGTCAGGCATTACAAATCTGTTGTACGTCCCATGCAGCCCAGCTAATTATGGTATCATATGACAACCATTTCATTAACCTTTTTGGTTATAGAGTGGGCAATATGAACATACGGTGGATCACATGGGTATGCCCTGGGTTTCATGGGATAGCTTTTAATCCAGTATTGTAAAGGGTGTTCCTTCAGAGGAGGAAGAGCACTGGAAAAGAAAAGGACTGGGAACCTTTCTTCCTGATGCAGCACACTTTCTCTTTGCTATTGGATAAATTGTCAGAAGGAAAATTAGCAGTTAATTAAAATTTTTTAATGGCCCCTTTTCACAGATGTGTCATAGTAGGGTAAACACAGCTGTAGCTAATACAGTTAATAATTAGTTTTTGATTTAGTGTGCTGATTAGCAAGCGTTGGCAATGCTACTTTGACACATTTATGAAAATGGCCTTTTTTGGCTATTTCAGTTGAATGCAAATAACATAGCCTATAGCTATGTTATATAGCTAATAGCTATTTACATGTGAACCGTGTGTGAACAGCGACTTTATCAGAAAATGCTTTCTGAAGTTTCTTTCTGAAGCAAAAATGTCACACCCTCTCAGTGTTCCCCACAGGATGTTGTGAGACTACGGTGAGTGGACTTTGGACCCTGTAGGGGGGTCTGGGGGAAAATGTTGTACATTTTGAAGTTAAATGCATCAATCTAGTGTACTTTGAAAGCCAAATTTCAGAGGCTAGATCTAGGAAGAACTTTGTGCTCTTGTAAAAATTTCTTTGCTCTAGTAAACAATTTTAATCATAAACACGTTGTATAGTTATGAATGGTGATGACACAGCAAAAAAGTCACACCCACAAAGCAAGGTAAACCAGTTTAACGCATATATGTTTAATTAATGTTGTGGAGATAAAAATATAGTATACCTGCTGCCTGGACTGTATGGGGTTAGCTACATTTGTGGCTGATTTCTCCTTCTCACCGCTCTTCGTCTTCATTAAAAAAAGATTTGTTGACATGTTTTAATTTTCGTGTTGTGTTACTTGTTATAGCTTTACACTTTAAAATTTTTTTTTTTTACCGAACCAAACTGAACATGTGTACTACTGTACTGTGGGGGTTGTACGCTATATGGTTCAGTTTTTGGGGGTGTCACGTGAACCATGACACCCCTGGTTAGGATACACACCAAGGTACAACCATTCATCTATGCAATCTATAATCAAGACCTATGCTCAAAATAAGCATAAGATATAATGCACAATACGCATAATTCTGCATATCTTTTAGATTCTGGTATACAGAGTGAGCTTGTGACATATTGCAGAATATGTTTGATGATGTAGCCTAACTTCTAAATGTTTCAACCCCCCCCCCTCCAAAAGATACATACCTGCAGTATCTGGTCTTTATAAAGAGAAAAGACAAGGCATTAGTACCTGTCTAATAATGATACAGTATTATTGGCCAATGTATCTAACCTGTAAAAAGTAATTGAATTTGTATTATATTTGTATTATAACTATTGATATTCAGTGAAATACATGTAAATAAATGACTTGACAACCGTTTTTTAAAGTAATTACATATACTTAATAGTGATTATTGATAAAAAAGGAAACAGTATAAAAAATACTGTGGCTAAAATCAAATCTGACTCTGCCTACCTCCCAGCTATATATACACAGATGCTTAAATTTATGTCTTAATATAATATCAACTTATGAGTTTTTAAGCGATGACTCTTGGCACCGGCATGATGATAAGGATCTGATCTGATCCACAGCAATTTCTAGCATCACGAGGAGCTTGTCTGACAGGGTAGTCATCCAATCATGACAATGACATTTCCAGTGTACACTCGCATACCGGGTAATGTTACACAGACACTTGTAATGTCAACAATTTTTATATTTTATATTTAATATTTAAACTGAAAACATAACACAGACAAGTCATTCGAGTCATCGTCTCAAGTCAAGTCACGAGTCTTTAACTTCCAAGTCCAAATCAAGTCAAGTTGGAAGTCATCAAAACAGTGACTCAAGTTGACTCGAGTTCAAGTCACAATGACTCGAGTCCACATCTCTGCTAAACAGCCTAAACTACTGATCTTTTGCACTTGGACAATCTAATACAGCTACATGTACTTTATCAATGTCCCTTTGTAAAAGGTAATGCAATAGCTGCACATAGCAGAGGGCTTGACACAAATGTTTGAGAGGTCTAATAGATTAATTAAACAATATCGTTCTAATAAAAAATATACAATACATATAGAATAACAAAGTTGCACCTCTGCTTCAGATGCAAATCTTTATTAAACCATTTGGTAAATGAAGTCTGAAAAACACCTGTCATATCAGGTATGTATATTACATTTTTATACTTGTTGTCTAAACAGATGTATACCGTAGGTAGGTTATTTATGCTGTCAGTGAAATCCAAACTTCTTATGACACTGAATGTAGTTTCTCGATATCATCACTTAAATAATCCCACAGATGTGAAGCCTTTCATTCAGTATTAGTGAAGGAGAAGCAGTAGGAAGTGATTTTTGTCCTAGCCAGGATTTTCTGACTCCACTCCTTCATGATGGAAAGTGGATTAGACAGATCCAGGCCTGAAAGAGCTGAGGAGATGCGTTGCCTCTGGGGTTTAAAACATGACATGCACATGACCCTGTTAGGCACTGTCAAAGGGACATACAGTTTCTTTCCCTAAGGGAAGCCTCTGTTATTGTACAGTAGGCTTAATTGTAGATTAGTCTGTGAAAATCTAGTCTGGTCAAATCAACCTGAGTTTGCAGACACCTGTATGATTTCCAGTCTGGAAACTCTCAATTAAAAAGCCGGTTACAGAGCCACCACTCAATCAATGTTCAGGTGGGTAGTGAAGTTTGTACCAACAGCAGTTAGTTGCCTGTGTTCTGAAAATTGTCCACATGGGTCTGTTCTGATTGGTTGAAGATGGTCCAATCGTCTGCTGATGATTTCATTGACACCTATTGGCACTGTCTCGTTGGCAAATGACCTTGAATGGATAAGCAGAACAAATCGTGGATCTTGCAAAGTCTAGATGGTCTTACCAGTCTTACCGGATTTAGCACATTTTTGCTATATTTTGCAGGTTTCCTACTTTATCTTTTTAAGACATCAATATCATGAATATTACACTGATCTAAATGCACAATTTATATTGCCAATTGATTAATAGACCCAAGACTTGGTATGTAGCCACATCAAAGTGTCCTTTATGATTGTGCAAAATTTCATGCAAATTGAACACTCGGGTCTAGGGGCCGCTTGGTACCATGTACTCTCTAGACCCGGGAGTAAGGGAATCCTCTGATACTGTAGAGTTTTGCTAACACTGTTTAGTAGAATAGTGGGGTGTTGTGATCTGTGACTTACTTACTAGTCAAGGCAGGTCACCAACACTGTTGACTCGAAAGTTCTAATTTCTTATTGTGACATTATACATCTGTTGAACACAGTATCTAATCCATATTGCTGTGAAAAAATTGCTATGAGCTGCATATGATGAAAGAAAGAATTACTAGTTAACACTGGCATTATCTGTAGGTAATGCTTGTCTTCGTAATGTCCTTGATGCGGGCTGTTCCCAACTGTGGATCCTCTGAAGACAAATATTTTTTATAGAGCTCCAATATGTCACCATTTTTGCTCTGGCATGAGTGCGTATTTTCTTTCTTTTCTCAACTTTATAGTAATTTATAAAACGAGTTTTTACCTTGTCATCTGCCTGGCTACTTAGCGGAGCAGAGGTGTGTTTCCGAAATTACACAGAGTTCGGAGGAGCTGCGTCATGTGTTTATCACCCTGAGCATGCGGAGTGACGTATGCCTTTTCCTTTCTGTATGGACGCACATACAGTACTTTTGATAACTGAGTAGTGTTGCCACGTGCAACTGTGCAGTAATGAGCTGTATTCGTATTTATGAATATCGTCCCGTTACCAGGGGTAGTGAGGACGATTATTGTGGGCTAGCAATATCGTGTGTCACGATAATATTGTTTTATCATCTAGGCTAAGCCTAGTCCACATAAAATATTAACTTTCAATTATCATGTCAAGTGTAGTCACAGAATCTTGTAAAGCGTTGAGCCCAACAAAGAGATGTATTCATGTCCTTTTTTCATAGAACTAGTGGGATAGTATTTCTGTGGGATAGTTTTTCCAACCTTCCATTGTTTCTTCCATTGTTTCTCAAAAACACGGCTACAACACTGAGCAAAGTCTGTGGCTTACATATACATACATATATGAATTAATACTACTGTACTAATATTAGTTATTAGTAACATACTTTGTTGGGTATATGTGTAAGATTGTTGAAAATCCTACTGTAATAGCCTACACACAATATGAAGTGTGTATAAGGGAAATTGAAAACCATGCCACTGCTGATTAATCTTAAATTATGTAATCGGCATGTCTAATTATATATATATATACTGTATATATAATTATATACTGTATATATATATATAGCGAAATACGATTTTAAAACAATGCAGATCTTCATACAGTAGCTATGTTGACCTTTTTATTTGGAAAGTACATGCAAGACTGTTCTTAATGAATAATCAATGAGTAATGAAATGGTCACTGCCCCATCTCTCATCGCCATTTGCCTCTTGCCGCTGTGCTGCTTTACTACATTGCAATTCCCAGTACTGTTTTGTTTTTGAAAGCTCTTGTTACAGATGGAATTATCTATTTTTGGAACCAAGCATATTTGTCAAAGCCACCACACTGTTTTCCCAAATGCTCATGTCAAAAGTACAGTTAAAAAAATACAAAGACCAGTAGTCTATTTTTGTTTTCAAACACCATTTTTATTTACACTTTGGTTTTGTCTAGGTCTTTGTGATGTGTGATTGTGACAGCTGGACTTCGGTTCCTCAGTGGACTTAAACCAGTACAAAAACTTTTTGTTTTGCTCATTGATCCATATTAATTATATGGGGGAAAAACTGTCCGACCAATATTACATTTTAGTATGTCTACTACTCATCTAATACCACAGGCATATAAATAATCCAGTCTACAGTATACAATACATAAAAGAGGAAATAACACAATAATAACCACCTTGTGCCCAACACAATTGTCACTACATCTGCGTGGGAGCGGATTCAAAGCAGATCCGCTCCAATCTGCTTCAGCTCCGCATATAGGGCCGTATTCTCCCGTTCGCGCTTAAGTACTTTTTGCGCACCTCCAGTTACGCACATTTCAGTTACGCGTATTCTCCCCTAAGCACTCCCATCATGCCCACAGCGCTTAACTTCAGAATAAAGGTGGGCTCATGAAAAAGGCGTGATTTATTTAAATTAGAAGGGAACTGAGTCCCACCCTAGTCCATTTTGGCTAAGAAACGTGGAACATGGACTTGAGAATGTTATTGAAATCCACTCAAACCATAAATAAGACTGATTTAGAAAATAAATGCAAAGGTAGAACTATATAAAAAATTGCCCCAAAGGAAAGCATTTGTTTCTATGTATAACTGACATACACAAATAAAGTAAATATACCAAACTACACGTGTGCTGGGCCTATAAAGACATGTTTGGAGATTCGTTATTAAAAACACAGCAGCCTGAAACACAAATGAGAGATCTGAACTCTCCAGAAGCCGGCACCATGCACCGATGCAAAACGTTTATTTTTCCTGTGTAACAATATCATATAAGGTTACAAGAAATGTTGTAGTTAAAAAATAATGACACACAAATACTGTGATTTTTTTTACTTTACATGTATAACACATGTTGAAAGTAGGCCTACCGCCGACTTAAAAGACAATACTGTGTTTTGCCTTGTTGTGGCGCTTGTCTTACAGTAATACAGCCCTCTACATACAGCGCACAGCGTATGTACAGCGTACATGAAGAAACTCCCAAATTTGGGGGTTGCTCCGCCTGAAACGCGTAACTGCCTGAAACGCGTAACTGCCTTCATGGCGCGCAAATCACTGTCTTAAGTCAAGGGGAGAATACGCGTAGGCTCAAAAGTGCTTAGCTGCCCGCTTTTTTTGACTTACGTGCATGGGAGAATATACCCCCTAGTGTGCACAGGCTTTATGTCAGAAGAGGCGGACACAGTGGATTTTAAGCACAGACCAGGTAAAGCAACTTATTTTCTCCTTACTGTGTAATTGTTCTCTGACTTTGGTAGTAGTAGTAGCTTCGAATTCTATGAAAGATGCTGTGTTGGTATAAGACTCAAGACAGTAAGGAGCCAAATGTTAGCCCTAACCCCAACCCTTTCATACTAAATCAATTGGTGAGCACCAATATACATGATGGGGAAACAACATTTTAGTAAATTCTGGTTTGAAAAACAAATCTGACAGTTCTTTGACATTGAGGTAATCCTCAAGTTCTGTGTTTTAATTTGTAACAAATTAAAAAGTTCAAGTTTAAAGTTTTACAAAAAAAGTTTTGGAACCTCTGATTTAAACTTGGACAGTGTATGTTTCATATCCTTTCATTAGTCCTTGATCAAACTCCCTCTCTCCTTCTACTTCCTGAAGGGGCCATACTCTGTATGACTCATTGGCCCCCATCGCTGGAAAGCCCCCTCTGTCTCTTGGCCAACTTAAGCCGGATGTGTCATGAATCCCATCATGCATTCTCTGCATGGATGCCACCGAGTACAAGGGTTGATGTCAAGTCATCTGAGGCAGATCAAGCTATCTAACAAAGTAGTCATAGTGACAAGACCAATGAAGTTGGGAGAGGCCACATTTTTTTCTCTCCTGGCAATTGGAATTTATTTGGAAAATGCTTACATTTAGGTTGCTTTTTAGTTAGTGTATGGCTCTATGAACTCCCTGCCAATACTGATGGAAAGGCTTACGTTTATTAGGCAAGTTTAAAGATGGAATTAAAATTCCACATAAGAATTCAACATTCTTGTAAACAGAAAGTACAGATTGGTATGTTATAATAATTGCTCTGCAAAGCTGGTAAAGGTTCAGTTTGTTTATGCCATCATTTTTTTTACTGCTCATTTTCTGCCATGCATTAAGTAGGCCTAGGACTATATAAAGCTGTGTTTCCATCTGGAAACTTTCTTTATAGTGTTTTTTATTTTTGTCTGGCACAGGTTCCAGACAGAGGTCAGCATATTTTAGTGCTCAGAGAACAGAGTGAGAAACTATTAATATTTCAACCTTTCGTAGGATAGTGCTGAGCTTTAAACACAGCGGCCACACATTAATTATACTGTACAAACCTAGGACCAGCACTTCCAACAAGACTCACTTAATAACTACAAAGTGCTCACAGAATAATATGCCAGATTAATAAAATAGCTTACAGGTACGCTACTCAGTCAAATGAAAAAACATAGATAAACGAGTGTAGCCGAGTGATGACGTAATAAAATATATATAAGAGATGTCTAAAAGAAATCTGTATCTCCCAATACAAGATGTACAGGATCTACTAGTTCACCACTGGAATCACCACCAGAGTCCCAAAGCCACGTGAAGTGACTTCCCCAAGCAAAGTTAACTATTATGGTGCTATATAACTACAGCATTCTGTGTCTTTCGGAAATCTGACTTATTGTATTGAGTCAGAATACACTAAGTACTAATGTACAGTATATACATGTTGACGTGTCAAATCTGCGTCAATATGTAGTCAGTCTCGTCGCACACACCTCTGATCCCCTTAACCGAAACTCACAGATCCTCTCTGGGACATTGCTCTCTACTAGTAATTTACTCTACTCTACTAGCCATTGTTGCATGATATTGCTGCTTTGTTTGTTGGCTGGTGGCCATTGTCCTGAAATCTTACAACTTACAAACACTCTACCTAAAGCCTATAGACCTATTGAGCGTATCACTTTAGTTGATAGTTCATCTAGATGTTGTGTGCATTATTTTGTCTAATGTTTATGTGATACGTGTTACATACGTGTGTCATTTGATGTAAGAAGGGGTCTGTGAGAAAACAAACAAATTCTTACCATTGGTTACTCTTGTAAGTGAGGAAAATAAAATGTACTTTTCTTGTAATCACATTGGCCTATATAACACTGTGGAAACATGAGCAGTTTGTAAGCCTTTTGTCTATTAATAAACTCAAAGTAGATAAGATGGTGTTAATCAATCCCAAAGGGGGAGGTTTAAAGAACTGTGTGAGCCTATGAGAGTTGTACGGGGAGGAGTAGGGAGGAATGCAAGCCACTCATAACTCAGGTGTGGGATGGGCATGCTTTTTAGAGTTTAAAACCTAGTGAACTGTTTAAAACACAAGGAGATTCCAGATACAAATCATGGCCTTTTAAAACATGAGACTATTAAGACAAGCATGCAGGTGCACACCTTGAAACAAATATTTACTTTATGCCATTTTACTTTCTCAACAAGCCATAGTTACATAGCTACATTGTTATTCGAAGCCAGAGTTAATAATCCACTGAAAGACTTGTTATTGCTGCCATTCTTAAGCTTCAGGCTCCTTCATTCTACCTTTAAGACAGTGCAGTGCTGCTGCCTGAGCGATTAAAACACATTCTGACTGAACAGGGTCAGTTAGCTACTAGACTTGATCTTATGTAAGGGTGGGACAAATATATCTACTGCAGTAATGTTGATATCATTCCAGAAGTGTTATTATCCCACACACGTGTAGTTAAATACCTTTTATTCAGGGTGTTACCAAGTATCACATTGTAACACAAATTAATAAAATAGGGAAAGAGTACAGTACAAGAGGAGCGGGGCTTACCGCCTGAGTCGGAAAGGTCCATTATTAGCAGTGGGCAACGGCGGCGCCAGGGGGGGGTCTTGGGGGGCCTTAAGACCCTCCCAAAAAATGCCTTGACCCCCCATTTGACCCCCCACCCCCTTCCTGATTAAAAAAATAAAATAAAAATTACAAAAATATATATATATCCGGGATAAAGATTTGAAAATGTTTGTCTTCAAACTACGCAGAAGAATAATAATTAATAATTTAT
>JAODLI010028644.1:0-20181 GCA_027575585.1 Percopsis omiscomaycus | reverse complement strand
CCCGGGGGGGCAGCCACCCCGCGACCCCCCCCCCCCCCCCGACGACTGATGTGTCTCGCCGCCACCTACCACTCCTGGGGCGCACCCATTCCCAGCTATGCCTGGTTAGTGGGGGAGCTTCACGCTACATTCGGGCAGCCTGACACCTGTGGCGATCCCGGAGAACACCTTCTCCGTCAGGGGTCCCCGTCTGTCCAGGAATACATTGTGGAGTTTCGGACCGTGGCTGGCTGGAACAAACCCGCACTAAGCACCACCTTTCGCTTGGGGCTGCAAAAGGAGGTGCAGGTAGAATTTGGCCTGTCCCCACGCCACCCTGTCACTGGAGGGGCTTATGGACCAGGCTTGAGCGCACGATACGCTGTTCCGCGACCGCGGGGACGCCTTTCGCCGACGCAGCGCCTTCCAGACCATCCTGCCGGGAGATCCGCCAGGACGCTCAGAGAGAACCCGCGCCCCCCGGATGCCCCCAAAGAGAAGTTTCGTTCCGGCGACCCTGAGGGAGGGCCGAAAATACTGGTGGCCCCGTCTGGAGCGAGACATCAGGCCCTACGTGGATAGCTGCCCGGTATGTGCTCAAACAAAGGCTCCGCGCACGGCTCCCGCTCGCAAGATGGTCCCACTCCCAGTACCCACAGGCTAACGGGCAGGCGGGAATGGACCGAGCACGAGCTGGGGAGGTACCTGCGGGCGTTTTGCCACGACCAGCCGGGAGAGTGGGCTCGGCTGCTCCCCTGGGCGGAATACGCCCAGAACACTCATCGCCATTCTCCCCGTTCGAGTTGGTTTTTTGGCCGTCCGCCACCACTTTGCCCCTGGTCGAGAGCCTCCAGTGACGTCCCTGCCGTGGATGAGTGGTTCCGAAGGGCGGAGGCCACCTTGCGCGCCGTCCGTGCTGGTCTACAAGCCGCCGGGGTGCACCAGAAGCGTTGGTTTTTCGCCCAGGGGACAACGTGCGACTATCGTCTTGGGACCTGCCAACAAGGACTTGTACTGTAACAAGGGGAGCCGCTGCCCCTCCCCGGTCGAGCTTGGTGTACTAAGCCACCGGCCGTTGGCCGTCCACTTTCCCAACACACCCTATCACACTACCCACCTGTTACCTCATCTACCCTCTTTAAGCGGCTATATTAGCGGGAGGGTGGATGAGAGGAGTTGTCGGTTATTGTTTAATTGTCAGGTGTATGCCTCTGTCTTACTACTCTTTTGTTTTACGAACCAGTGTGGTTAAATAAATTTACGACGCTCGTAGCGTTAAGTTGCAGTTCGGTGTCTCTTCAGTCTCTGCATTCCATTCTCGCACACCTTACAGTTTAGTAACATTACATTGTGTTTATTGCACCGTAAAGAGTGACTGCGGCTACCCGCACTTAATATCACATTGCAAGTATAGTACAGTATTAGTATTAGGCTACTTCTTTCAGTCATCAGCATAACGTTACTTACCTCCCGCAAACAGTTCGGGCAACTTGTGCCAGGGTGTTGTGACCAATCAGAATGCAAAAACCTAATATCCAGGGGTGCTATGCTAGCCCCCACTAGCCATTCCGGTAATGGATGGTCGATACCACTGATATTATTCTTAATCCGACAAGTAATACAGTACTAAGGCTAGTATGCCATTACCCATACCGATAGATACTTTAAAAAGTATCCTATGGTACACAAAAACAGTAAATATTTGTGATTTCTAGAGTAAAAATAGGTAAATGCAGATATCTGAAAGCTCTGGAATTTGTATTAAATAAACTATCAAAGATCAGACTTCTCTATTTTGTTGCATTACCTCCAAATACTGACTGACTATTCTCAAAACAGATGATTATGATTGGAAGTATTGATACTTGATCTATCCGCCTATCCTCAATACATCCATGTTCAGTACCCAGAAATGCTCACTACTACCATCACCCTTACTAAACATTAAACGAATAAACTAATCCACAAGAAAATAAAGTTAAAAATAGAAAATCACTTACACAATCGCTCTTGACCACATCAACTCAGCATGCTCTCACCGTTCACAGAAAGAATATGTTAATGTCTTAGTCTGATTGATTCCAACTGAAGCATTCAGATTACCAGCGTGTGCGCATTTGTGCCTCCACTCCTGAAGAGTCGTGCGACTATATTGCTAAAGCAGCCAAGGGAGCAGTCAAGGGTGACTTTTGGCCAAGGAGGTGAGATAGTGAAATAGTAATGTCTTAGTAGTAATGAGATTCTTCTGACTGACAAACACAGTGATCTTTGAGGGAACGAAAACAAATAAGAGAAATGGCACCTCTGGAGTTAGAGTGATGACCTAGCTGCTTAGGACCCAAGCCTGTCAGGAGGATAGGGATGACCTTCGGGACAACATTAAAGCCACGTTTATCAGAGGGTGAAGACTGTCACCAGTAGAACATGGAGCTGAACGCCCTCTACCAAAAGAGAGGAGAGAGGCTGGAGAACATGACGTCTGTATTTTGTGAAAGGAAAACAACCACCGGATCAATAGGAGAAACAGATGGCGCTCTGCCAAGCAACAGCTGAAGGTCTTCAGTGACACAAATGACCTAACCCTAACAAGAACAACATTGAGTTAAGGGTCTATAAGTGGGAGAAGGTTCATCCTATTAGAAGAGACCTTCTCTTCCTTAGCGAATGCCGCGAAGAATCTACTAACACATTTCCTAAAGCTACATATATGAAATTTAAATTCATAAATAGCTGACATCATGTTTGCTGAACGAAAGAGAGTCTCCCCCAAGAGTGGTCATTGTGTGTTACTACCTTTCTCCAATGCTGAGTCCCACAGAAGGACCTGCGGTGTTAATCAATGCACAGGAATGTCACAACTATGAATTCACATACATCAAAATCTTAATTTCACCAACAATTTCAGATCAAATTAAAAGAAACAATAAAATGGTGACGGGGGGGGGGGGGGGGGGCATATTTTAATGAAAATGTATTTATTTATATATATATGCACGCTAAATATAATTAGAGGACATAAGGAGATAGGGAGGAGGGAAGAAGAGAGAGGGCATGTGTAATCAGCGGGAGCCCAAACCTACAGTCATTAACTGACCAAATAGAGAAAATGGCATTATATTTTGGCATACATACACTGCTCAAAAAAATTAAGGGAACACTTAATCATCACAGTTTAACACCAAGTCAATTATACTTCAGGGATATCAATCTGTCCAATTAGGAAGCATAATCGATTGTGAATCTATGTTGCCGTGTTTTGGTGCAAATGGAAGTGAAAAAGGTTGATTAGAGAGGCAACAGCAAGACAACTCCCAAAAAGGGAATGGTTTTGCAGGTGGTAGCCTTGCTGTTGCCTCAACAATGCACCTGTGCACCACTTTCATTTGCACCAAAACAGGTGACAGGAGATTGATTCAGTCGCTTATGATTCCTAACTGGACAGATTGATATACCTGAAGTTAATTTGACTTGGTGTTGTACTGTGATGATTACGTGTCACCTTCATTTTTTTTGAGAAGTGCATTTTATGGGTTCAACAAAGACTGAAGAGGCTGAACAAATGATAAAATAAGTAAAATCTTCAGTGAATTACCCGTTAAAGAAAAAAAAAAAATCAATGCTGATCAACTGCAGATTCAAACATTTTCCTGAAAGAAAGACTTTGCTGTGTTCTTGGGGCAAAATACCTCTCTCATCACAAAACAGGTTTAATTTAATATGTCTTTATTTTTTAAAATAATTAAACATTTGTATTTGTCCAACCCTTTTTGTCATTTGTTTAAATCAGGTTCTATCTGGGCCGTTCTAATGCACACAGGAAGTCAGACAGGGAGGGGGTCAACATCACACACTCCGACCACCGCCCAACCCCCATCTCCCCAAAATAAAAATAAAATTACAAAAATCCCTGTGGTCAAAAGAAACTTCATCAAAATATTCAAAACAGAGATGAAGACCAAAAGAATTAGGAGTGCAGGGGGAAAGAAAATGAAAAATGAGGGGAACACTATTATAAATACCAGGAAGGTGTTGATCCATAATACCTCTTTATATACTGGATATTCCTCCACTGTTTCCTAAGCAAAAATATAGGCTAAATTACTACAAGATACAAGATTATCAGTGTACTGCATTCTTTAACAATATACAGGATCCTCCGTCTTTTTTTGTCACTGTGGTTTGTTGTGGTAATACTGTGTAATCTACACGACACCCCATAGTGGGGGAAGAGGGAAGCGCGTGTTCCACAATAAGCGCACAGGCTGTTGGCGGCACCTCCTTAACATTTGTATTAGTAAACTGTTTCCAATATGGTCGGTGGATACCAGTTCCAGACTGATACCAGCGTCACCTGGTATGGTTGGCAGGAGGGAAAATAGTCCACACCAAAAAATTATAAACAGATAAGACACAGGCAGATGCACAGACAGGAGAGAAATTGAACAAGGTTGAGGAAGATTAAAGGAGGGTGTTTACACGCAGAATATTCCAGATTCACATTTAAATGTCAATGTCAAAAATTTGCCGCATGGCGCATTTATTGAAAACTTTTCTTCGTTTGTGAACAAGCAGAGCAGCACGATTTCCAATGTTACCCTGGAAACATAACCTGATTTAAGAAACCAACAGGGTAATGTTTTAATTTCCTTATCAGCAGGGGTATTTTACAAAGCAAGCTTTGAAGCCACATGTTAATATAGAATTTGTAATTTTTTAAAGCTGGCTTTGTAAATAATCCCCTTGTATATTCAGGTTTCTATGGCAACTATTGTACATGAGACAATCCTTTCACATATACTCCACGATGCTTCCCGAACCAAACTGGAATATTAGTGTGTGTAGACGAACTAAATTGGGGGATTATTTTAACACATGTCCGTGTACACAGGGTACAGCCCCCTACCTGTTAATATCTAATTGTTTTCCTTTAACTTCTTGTACAAGCAGGAGGTGTAGTGTCACTTGGAGGGGGAGGGTTTTAAAAGCAGAAAGTTTTATTTCATTTCCTTGTTGTCTAGTGGCTGTCAGGTCCAAACAGGTGGGATAGGCCAGACAGGGACCGGGCTTCACTGTCTCTCTGGGAGGTGGGGGAGCGCTTCCATGGCTCCCTCAATGGCCAGTGGGTCCCACACTTGGGTCAGGCCACCCAGGGACAGAATTTACAGTTGGAGGGGTTAGGAGGGAGGAGAGAGAGAGTAAGAGAGAGAGAGTTAGAGAGAATAAAGCATTGCAGTATTGAAAGAGTTAAAAACAATCTTCTTTGCAGTCTTTTTGTTGGTTTGTGAAGAACAGTTCATGTGGCGCCTTACAGTCCAGAAACCCCCTCCTTCATTTTCTCATTTAAATTTTTTTTCTTCCTTTTATTAGAATTATGATTTTGTTTTTCCTTTTGCAATAACATCAGTTTAAGGGGAAAAACTGAAAAATAACAGTTATTTACAGTGCTGCTGAAATCATCAGAACAGACGTGTGAATCTACCGTAAAGTAAGTCGCACAAATACAGAGAAGGAAAAAAAAAAAGCTTTTAAAAAGAAAGAGCCTGCGGCCACGACCCGCGTCTCCACGACGACAATGGTCTTTAGGGGGAGGGGCTTCCCGAGCTGCAGGGGGAGGAGGAGGGGGGCAGTCAGAGAGGGGGGGGGGGGGATTGTGGTTTTGTTAAGTGGGGATGATCCCATCACTCCTCAGGCCTCGCTTCAGCTCCAAGTCCTCCAACTTCTTCCACAACTCCTCACGCTCCTTCTCTTTTTTCTTCTCCCTGCAGGGGCACAGAACCACAACCAGGACCAGAACATGAACCACTCAGTTACACATCTTTACAATAAAGCAATAAAAGGATCATCCTGCACGGTTCTGTTTCCCCCTTAACACACCAAATACTGACAAGGGGCAACGAGCCAGATGAAAACAGTACTTGTATTTGCTTCTGTTTAGCCTAGCCTTCTGCTAGGCTAAAAATCACTTTGGTAACTACATTACTGCAATGGTTGCAATGGTTGTTTGTACATGCCTCTGCACTGACCACTGCATTCTTAACAATAACATAATTAAGAAGAATAATACTCTATAATAATGGTTCATTATAAAAATAAAAGTACAATACTCTGGCAACACAAATATGCAGCTGCATCTCTCGTGGCACACACTCCATTCGCTTGTTACCAACGTCCCACCAAACTGTAATCAAGCTACAAATATAATCTGACTAAACATTGCTTAATTAATTTGTAAGGATCGCCGACCATACAGTGTGCTAGACATTTCCAGCCATAATAAATATACTGAAACCAAGGTATGTTATTCCCTCTCATCACTTTTTCACCGACACAGCCATGCCAAGGCTCTACAAGGAAGTTAAGTTGAACGTTCTAGACTTGTTTCGCAAAGCAGAAAGGGTAACAATTACATGCGATGCCTGGACATCTACGGAGTCGTACTGTAAGTAACTATCACTAGTAAACTGCAGTCGGCAGTCTCACAAACTCAGGCAAGAGTTTGAACGAGAGATAACAGGAATGGGAGATCACAGACAAAGACATTGCTATCATGATGGATAATGCATTTAACATGATACATGATTAACAAGCTATCTCCACATTAGCTGTTTGGCTCATACAGTCAACCTGGCCTCACTACAATTAGATTATATAGCAGACGCTTTTATCCAAAGCGATAAGGTGCCTTGAAGTGTGCGTTAAATACCTGTGCATTCCAGGGACCAGTGTCTCTGCCGAGAGGGTTTTCTCCACTGCAGGAGACATAGTTACAGCTCAGAAGAGCCAACTCACCCGTGAGCATGTAAACCAACTGCTCTTTTTAAGTAAGAACAATGTAATGTCCAAACAGGTGACCTAAAACTTTTAATCCTCCACCCAGTAAAAGGCTGTTTTTTTTTTTCTTCTGTTGCCCATTTTTATTTAAAATCGATCTGAGATTGTGAAGGGCCTCAATATAATTTTATGTATTTTAATATCTCAGAGGATATGTTTAAGAGGTATCGTAAAGAGGGTTTTATTTGTAGTACAATACTCTGGCTGCATGTTCTGGTTTAATTTACAAAGTGGCATTATAAAATAAATATTTTATAATGCTTTAGTCTTATCTTTGTGTACAACTTAAAATCATGCCCAAACAACATTACACCAGTCTACATTTCAAGAAAACATAACATAAGGTAAAATAGAACTTTAGTAATCCCCAATTCAGAACTATTGTAAATAAGATTGCAAGCACTTAATAAAATATTTGCTGCATGGATACAGGACATCCCTAACCCTGCAACACAATATCATCTACCATCGTAGTAATCTGTGCGGTGTAGCCACCAACAAAATGTGCCCATCTGAATTATGTGAAGAAGAACTGGTCAGCACTCAACAGAAAGTGTAAACAAATAACTGGAAGACTAATGAGGTCACTACTGATGTTACGAAAGGTCAGAGTTCACTCTCTCTCTCTCACACACACACACACACACACACACAGCGAAGTAGAGCTCACCGCTGGCGGTCTGACTTGTATGTGGCTGTGAGCTCATCAAACAGAGTGCTGTTCATCTCCATGAAGGCCTTCAGCACATTGTAGACCAGCGCTACGATGGCCCTAGACAAACAGGAGAGACAGAGACAATGAGCTGTCTAGAGGAATACCAGCCTGGCGAGTATCACATACTGTACAATTAGGTAATTTAGCAGACGCTTTTATCCCAAAAAAAAAAAAACACCTAGTCCCCTAGACTATCCTGCCCCTGTAGCAGTATAAATGCACTGATTTACATTAGGTACAACATGTGTAATGCTAAGAGCACTATATTTATACTGTATGTGTACTGACGGGTTCCAGTGCTCTTTGGAGATGCGGTAGAGGCTGGCAAACATGATGGGCAGGATGAAGCTGGAGTTCTCCTCTATAAGACTCATGATGTACTCGTTATTCCAGTAGTACAGAGCCCGTTCAGCCACCTAGTGCACACACACAGTCGATACAAGTGGAATTACTAGGCTGCCAGATAGTACGTAGCCTGGCTCTGTATGGTTCTTTGATGACAGTTTATGCTTTATCCAATGTACCACACAGAGCCTAGACTGTATATTTCTCTGCTCACTCTGCACGTACTACAGACGTGTGTCTGACCTGGAAGTGTGGGCTGGACACACATCTGGAGATCTGTTTGAAGAGCGGTTCCTGGATCTTAACAAACTGTGTGGGCTCGATAACATCCAGGATCTCCTCCAACTCCCCCAAGAACATCACCTGCACACACACAGTTTGGGTTGGGCCAATAAAGGTTTTATATACATGACATTTTATACATTAACATAGCAGCAAACAACTATTCTCTATGTAAAGATATTGTGAAGTAATGGCGTCCTAAGCAGAGAATGACATCACACTCCCTCTTTGTGCGTTGTAATCCGAGTCTTTGTTTTCATAGCCGATCTGGCTGTGCGGCGCATGCACGTTAGTGCGTGTGTGTGGCCGATGAAGCAGTTGTTTTGCTCTAGTGTGACATCTAGTGGCAGACAGGATAATATAGTGTCTAATGGAGGGGGCTGAACTAGAAGTCAATTAGTGGCTAGTTAAGAACTGGTGAACAGTTAACAGTTTTGTTCTCACTAATCAGGAGTCCCATCAGGCCTCTATCACTACGATGTCAGGGGTTGGCGCACTGAGACTACTGCCTTCCCAGTGTATAATCTTACAGAATGTCTACTTCTACCAGCTGCTATTTAAAAATCAAATAAAACTGTTATAGCCTTTTCTTCTTATATAATATACATTGCAATCGGTTGAATAATTTAATTGTATAAAACGTAATTATAAAATGTATATAACACTATATACACAAGGAGTCTTCAGGACAAATGAAACTGTTAAATATATCAAATATCAAACGTTATTTACAAATTGAGAGGTGCAAGTGTCTTCACTGAGAAATCCAGAGCTGCAGCCGTTATGCACAAAATGTTCCATCCCAGCACTGCATGTCAACGCTTGAAATACGGAGGGAGGCTGCTGTCTTGAACACTGTACTATCTGCAGTCAGGTAGTTTACCCCATTGTAATACTAGGACCTCCTATATGGAATGCGCTGAGCACTACTCCAGAGGACAGCGAGATCATGTAGCACCTGTGGGTACCCTCGATCAATTGTATAAATTATCGATGTAAAAGGGGGTTTTACCAGTTGCAAAAACAATGAAAAAACGTATCTAAATACGTTATAACCACACCATTCAAATTGTAACAATGCAAGCATGTGCTCTATGGCTATTTAGGAAAAGCGACAGAAGTACAGAAATGAGGCATATACACCGATTGAATAATTAACAATTTATCTGAGGGTCTCACCTCTTTTTGACTGCACGTCTTTGGCCAGAACCTCAGTAAGCCCCTGATGACCTAAGAGGAGACAGGTACTGCATTAATAACATTAGTACACTATAATGTACAACACATTATGAGGAGAGGGCAGAAGAGAGGAAAGAGTAAAATAGTAGATGGAAAGAGAGAAGAAGACAAGAAAGGAGAGTGGAGGAAAACTTACTGGTTCCGTTAGGGCTGGGTCTTTCTCTAGGAACTGTACAATGCAATACGCCAACTGCAGGACAGGAGAGCACTACTTAGTGTTCCAGTATCCAGGTTAATAAGAGTTCAACAGACCCTGTTGAATCTCCTTGAATCTCCCAACTCTGCCTATGTCAGCATTGTTGCACCCATTAAGGCCTTTTTAAATCAAGCATTTTTTCGCATGTCAGTGAAATTATTTAAAATATACAGTATATTACTAAATGAAATTAGCAGACGAAGAAAGGGGCTTAGCCCGGTAAGTCGGCATTAGTAAGATAACACCACCACCTGACCACCTGGGTGGTCATAATGGATTAGCATAGGCACTCTGAGCGGTATGTGGCCACGCAGCAGGTTTAGATGCACTGTGTGCTGGGACACATTGCTCCTGTAACCATCATTAAAATATTCTGCCACTTGTGCCACGGTAGGCGTTCTGTTGGTTTGTTGCCCTCACGCATTGATGAGTCTGGGGCATCCAACACCCCATCGCTCGGTTCGTCCAGGTACAAACCAGCTACTAACCACTGCTGACCAGGAGCACCCCACAAGCCTTGCTGTTTGGGAGATGCTCAGTTGTCTTTGAGGGTTGGAAGTTATAAAATGTTATTAAAATGGGGCTGATAAATTGTCATGTGAAATAAATTGATAAAAAAAGTTGATAAAGATCGCATTTGTTATAAATATTTCAATTGTAATGTCTTTAATTTATAAAATCAGAGGTCACTTTATTAAATAGCTGTTGGTTTTATTAATTATAAAGTTGACTTTCATTCAATGTAATTTTTCAAAAGGCAGCATTTATCATTTTCATCAAGCTGTTTGGCTGAAGGGTGAAAGTTAAAAGAAATTCCTTGATATATATAGATGATAATAAAGCATGTGAATTAAAAAGGAAGGTGGTGTATCACTGCAGTCTGATAGTCTGACAGGTGATTTGATGAAAACAGCACCTAATTTATCGTTTACAATGACACTTTTCTGCTAAATCCATTGCTCTTCTCTCCATTCGTCTTGTCTACCTTAATGAAATGCAGGTTGATTTGCATGGTGTGTGCACTTCATGGGCATGGGCCCCCCTAGGTAGACGCAGATCACTTGACACTGAAACACTGTCCTCTCCTGATGATTCCACTAGTAGGTTATGCCGTTTTCCCACTCTGCTCTGTACATCACCATGATAGATTTTAAATAAAATAATGAATATGTGCTTGTAGCGCAAAGTGCCATCTTTATTTTAAGGGTATTGACAGCAATATTGGCTTTTTATACATACACCCCACATGTCTTGGGACCATTTCTGGGACATTTCTGTACATCCTTTGCAGTCAATGACTGCCTAGACTCTGGAACACAGACATCACAAGACGCTGGGTTTCCTCCCTGGTGATGTTCTGCCAGGCCTCTACTGCAGTAGTCTTCACTTTCTGCTTGTTTCAGGGACTTTTTGCCTTTTGCATGTTCGATTGGATTCAGGTGATTGACTTTCCCATTTCCACTTTTTGGTCTTGAACTCTTTTGTGGCTTTAGCTGTATGTTTAGAATTGTTGTCCAGCTGCAGTGTGAAATGCCGTCCAATGAGTTTTGATGCATTATGTTGAATCTGTGTAGATAAGATGGCTCTGTACACCTCTGAATTTATCCGGCTACTGTTGTTGGAAATTACAGCATCAATAAATGCCATGGAGCCAATTTCAGAGGCAGCAATATATACCCATGCCATTACACTGCCTCCTTCTCTTTCTATCATTCTTGTCAAGATGTACCTGTGTCCATAACACATTGTTCCAGAACTGCGCAGGTTTCTTTAGGTATTCTTTGGCAAACTGTAACCTGGCCTTTCTATTCTTGAGGCTTACAAGTGGTTTGCTTTTGGTAAACCCTCTGTAGTCTTTTCTTAATGTTTGTCTTGGACACAGATACACCTACATGCTAGACAGTGTTATTAATTTGGCTGACAGTCTTCCATGGTCTACCAGGCCGTTTTAATATTTTTCAGATCAGATTTTTCTTTCTTGATGATTTGGCCAAGCCTAACATTTCTGATATTTCTCTAATTGTTGTCTTCAGTTATTTTCCGCCTCACAATGGCTCTCTTCACTGACATTGTCACCTCTTTGGTTGAACTAATAAACTAATGATGGAATAACACACACCTGGCCAAGGTAGAGCTGACCAGCAAACTGTCCAATTACTTCTGGTCCCTTAAAAATGGGGGACTACACAAAACTGCTGTTATTCCTACACCGTTCATTCAATTGGGATGTTAAGTACATAACCTGAAATTGAAGGTCAGTCTGTAATTTAAGGTTCCAAATACATATACAAATACACACACTATGTGTGTGTGTGTGGTGGCGGAAATGAGACTGACAATACCAAAAATAAATTTAGAAGCTATTCTATTTTTACATTTTATCCTTGTTTTTATTGCCTTAATTAGGCTCCTCATTTCTCTTTTCTTTGTTTTTGCATTACTTAATGCTTCTTACCATATACTTATGAGTTCTGTGTGAATAATGTACTGTACTACTTTGGAAAAGTCACAATTAATATAATAATATAATAAAAAAAGCTCCTGGTCATATTTTGCCTTCATAGACTAGTACTGAACTTCTGTAGTCTGATACAGTAAAGAATGTAAAAACATTTGTGTTTCATTATTATCATTTTATTATTATTTATTTGTTATTTTCAGCACTTATCTTATTATCTTGTCCTTTTTATTGCCAGCAAAAAACTTTCCTGGAATTATGTATGAAATGTCACGTCACAACAGGTATAAATAGTTTTGACGCAACAAATTTCACTCCCGTTTATCGTGTTTATTTGTGAAGCACTTGGTGTAAAAAGGCCTTTAGGGTGGGACAACTGACACCTCCTTTACAAATGGTTATTTTGAGTATATAGTGTCCTCAACAACAGAAGGTCTATGCAACACAATTAACTAATCTCAGACAGATTTTTTTTTCTCATTAGCCATCAGACATACAAAGCAACACACTATTTCACCTGAAAAAGATCATAATTCACTCAAAACTTTCAAAATTACTTAATCCCATCAAAGAATAAATCCATGTCAGCTAAATAAAAGGAACATAATGTCAATACTGTGTGAGATTCAGCTGTATTACTGTCCCATTGACCATTTGAGTGTGCGTTACCTGTGCATGAAAGAGAGACAGGCTCCTGACAGTGTGAAGGGGGATCAACACTTTGACCAAAAACTGTTTATGCTCAGCTTTCAGAGGCAGAGCAAAACCATTGATTATACTAGAGAGAGAGAGAGAGAGAGAGAGAGAGAGAGAGAGAGATTTGACAGGCTGTTAAGTGTGGAATGTGGAACATGTGTTGAAGCAGACAAAGACAGAAGTGTTATATGAATAGATTCTCCCTTAATGCACAACACTGAACGTTTCCATAACAACAAGACACCACATACCTGCCAAGGATCTCCAGCAACTCTGCCACACCATTGAAGTGCTCTGTCTCATAAACAAAACTAGAGAGAGCATGAACATTTATTTATTTAACAAAAAGTTATTAAAAATTGTGAAATTATCTCACCACAGCCCTATCTCAAAAGCTCCTGGTGTTTGTAATGCTGTGTGTGTCTCACCGTAGAAAAATATTGTTGATCTGTTTGCGTATAAAAGCCCTCAGCCCCAGGAATTTGCCATAGATTCTATGCAAGACTGTCTTCAGGTAATCTCTCTCCCGAGGGTCCTCACTGTCAAACAACTCCAGCAGCTGACAGACAGACATTTAAACGTTAAGCTGTATCAAGGCATTCACAAATTATGTGTCAAATGCTCTGGATGTTGTTCTGACCAGATATAAATAAACTTTCCCACCGCTTGATGGCTCCAGAACTTTGTAGTGTTCTGCTCCAGAACGATACCCTCTCTATTATTTCTAAAGTTTTAAAATGTCTGATGGCTTACTCTCTAAATGGACTACAATAGAAATAAGTCTCAGGACTTTTTTTTACGATATTCAACAGTATTGTGTATTGCAGAAGACAGTAATGTGAATGTGTTTTATAAGCTGCTTTTAATGGATCATGTTGAATACATTTACATTTACAGCATTTAGCAGACGCTTTTATCCAAAGTAAGTTACAATTAGTACATTTGTCAACAGTTGAACAGGTTAACCACCAGTTTTTGCAAGTAAAAAACATTTTCCTAGAATAAGGACAGCGTCATGTCATAAGGTTACTTCACCTATGCATTTTCAGTACATTACTCGAAAGTTATCATTCACTCCTCACAGTCAATAATTGCTAGCAGACAAAATTTCGGCAAAGTGCTTAATATAAGAGCTGATCTAACAAAGTAGAAATGAGGAAAACATTTATTTTATTATTTTTTTTAAAGAAGGAAAGGAGGATAGAACAGGGATTGTTACAGGGAAGTATAACCTCAGGAACAATCCCTGGTTCTTTCTGAGGAAAGACACCTAGAGAACAGACAGGGATCCCATCTTACCTGCAGGACAAACTTCTGGTCAATGTACTTTTTGGCAATGCTGGGCTGGAACTCCTGGCTCTCCAGAAACCTGATGAAGAACTCGTATACCAACTACGCACACACACACACACAGAGACAGGCAGAGAGAGAGTGTTTAACATACAAAGACATAAATAGAAGATGAGAGAAAACAGGTTAGAAGGATTGAGAGAAGTGAAAATCTGTTGATTTCTGCATCTAGTTTAGTTTTAAACTTGTAATCATGGACAATGGCAGCAGACCTCAGTGTGCCACGATGCCTTTTTGATGATCCCAGGATAGCTAGCACCTTTCACTACATCTACACAGTGGGCTATAGAGTTAGCATGCATTTTCTCATCCAACAAGGGTCAAAGGTCACATAAGGCACAATGTAGATTGACCAGCTATAAAGAAAGTTAGGAATTAGTAATGTCAGGGGGTCTTTATGATGGCTGCTGGTGTAGAAAATGACAAAAATAAGCTCTTTTACCAGGAAGCTGCTTCTTGAGATTTGCATCTAATTTCTAAAGGAGTCCTGGGAGGCAGCAAGCACAGAAAAGGACGAGGGGGTGAGTCTGGACCCACAGAGAACCATATGGGCCAACACGGACCCACCGGGACCCACAGGGGGCCTCACACCTACAGCATCAACAGGACACACACCTGAGCAACCCTCACCTGGGCTAACACCTAGATACTCGCATCTCCAAAACAAACTTATACCTGGACCACCAGAAAATATCAGTATAATAACCATCTAATAGCCATGGGATGGACAGACTTGGGACTTTTATTTAGACTGATAGCACACACACACACTATTAAGTTAGCCAATTTAGTTAGTAAAGGTGAAGCTGCTCTTTTTTCGTAACTTTATTTAAAACATGTACGCTTATGCAAGATGAAGAGTCAAATTATTTCAAAAAGGTACAAAATTAGCTATTTCAGCTACATAAAGCGGGTCAAGGCTAGCAGAGATGGCCACGTTGCATCTACTTCAGCAGATGCTCACCTGTTGTCCCAGAGGACCTGGATTATAACCATCAGGGCTCTGTGATTCTGAGGACCTGAGTGAGAACCACTAGGGTAAAACAGTATCAAGGGAGCGGACACACACCCACAAGCAGTGTACTGTGTTTACCTGTAGGTGAGGCCAGGAGGCCTCCAGTGTTGGTTCGTCCTCTTCTGGGTCAAACTCGTTACTGTCGCTGGGCGGAAGAGTCCGGAATATGTTGTATGACACCTGGAACACGCACATACCAAAAACAAAAATGTTACAGAAGAAATTACAGTAGTCTAAATAGGCCTTTGTGTGTGTGTGTGTTCTCACCATTTTCACCACCTCAGGGTATGCCTGTTCGGTGAGGTAGCCCCTGCTGACGGTGACGTAGTCGACCAGCTCATTGAGGGTGGAGCGTTTGTACTCCTTCATCTTGAGGTCAGACAGCGTGTCCATGAAGTCGAACACGGTGCAGCACTGCTGCAGCTTCTTCAGGAACAACTCCGGCTGCTCGGGTGCCGGGACGTCTGGACACGCGCACCGGCAAAACACACAGATCATAACCCAACACCACACATTTGGAGGAGAGAAAAGACAAGCGTTAGTTAAGATTACCATTCCTCATAAGGAGCAAAACACTGGCGACGTCAGAATTAAATAAATAAAAACTAAAATACTGACATTTCCAACCAACAATCTAGATAACAAGTCAATTTAACATTGCCATGCTTAAACTGTTGTCTAGGGGTGGGTATTTGGGAGGATCTCACCACACCAATACAAAAGCTCACCTATATGATACCAATGAGAATATATACATAATATAATAATTAGTGTATTACTACATTAAATACACAATACACTGTTCCAGTTTACGTATATATTTGAATATTCTGATGCTACAGCATGAATTAATTCAGTCAAAAAAATTAATTCAATAATCAATAATTCTTTATTTAAAGACTGCAGTATTTCTGCAAAAAACAACAACTTTAATTACCGTTTATCAGAAATGTAAACATGTTTTCAAGAAGTTACTATATAAAAATGTTTCTAAATATAACATTCGGAAAACAAAGCAACTGAGATCAGAGCCCCCTGGTAGTGGGACTACTCAGATTAAAAGGATACATCACCCAAACCAATAACTAGAGTAATCAGTCACTCACTCCGTTTAACTAGATTTAAGTTTTATATTCAAAAAGATCAACATGCTCCGATATGTCAATGTACTCCTGTGGGCAGTGACTATGTTACCCACAGAAGAAAAAATGCATTCAGCAGAAATGCTTGTTCTCTGGATATACAAGTAACATTTTGCTTCTCATGCTCTCGCCACCATATCAGTGTATTTGCTTATCATCCCTTGATCCCTTGATCTTTTTGCTGGAGAGGCAGAGTTGTTGTGTGTAGTGCCACTCTCCTTGTGCGATGACCACAGTAATCAATTCAGTATTTTCTTCCCTCTCCCTGTGCTAGATGAAGAACAGTGCGTTACATGAATCAGAAAACTAAAAAATATACTACAAAAAATAAATCACCATACATACAATGCACCATTGTTATATTTTAGAACTTACTTTAGACCCGTGCACGCGGTATAAAATAAATGGAGTTATACAATATGTTTGCAATAATTATTTTACTAATACATTAGGAATATCAATGGTATTGAAATTGCAAATGACATTACATTTTTGTTTTTTGTTGAATTTTGAAATTTCAACCTCAAATCCCATGAGTCAATAATAAACTATAAAAAAATAAAAATACTCACACTCGGAGCCTTAAGGACAAAGAATGTCCCATTTAAACTGCAATTGTTGATCCCACGGAGGTTAAAGTATAAAATCCTGCATTCTATGAAATCAAACATAAAATCCCAAGAAAATAAAAAATAGTTTTTTTTTAACATATTGCACCATTTATTTTTGTATTTGCCCTACAGGATAAATGCATGCTATTTTCCTGGTTTCCACTAGGGGGACAGTTTACTCTGTAGCAGATTTATGCATTTAAAATTTTGTGTGTAAGTTGATATAGATGTCAGAGTGGTGTGTGTCTGTCTGTGTATGTGTGTGGAGCCAAGAGCAAGTGTTTCTAATGCAATTTCTCCAAGACGCACCGAGATAAAACATGAGCTTGCCTTTGATATACCTACATTTTTTTTAGACAGTCTATGGTTCAAAGCCCCTCGATAATTTCCCCTTATATGCCCACCCACATGGAGAGGCCCATACACACCCACGCATGTACTCCTTCAAGACAATATAAACATCAGGCATGTTGCAGCCACTCAAAGGTGTATCTGCGGAGAAACCAAAACAAAGCCTGGGTTGTTTAATCTACGATAATTGAGACATCAGTGAGTTTATGCAGCTGCTGTTGCAGCCAAATCTATAAGTAGATGCAGCTTGAGGTGACAATCATTTCAAACCTGGCAAGATGGAGAAAAGATCTTTCACAGTGTAAGATATTGTGGATGCAGTCATGCGATCTGAAAGCGAGGAGGAGCATGAAGAAACCGAGGACACAGACACAGATTGAGTTGAATACCAGCTGGAGTCTGATTCCTCTACCTCTGATGATTCCTGAGAGTGGGGAAGATACAGAGAAGACAGCGGCGGGATGGAAAGAGTGGCCAAATATTGTCTCCCACTCACCCCGAGGCGCTGCGCTACTTTCCCGCAGCCACCAGTGTGATCCCGGGACCCACGCGGTACATGACCGGCAGGATCAGCACCCTAAGGCCAAGCTTCGATCTGTTTATGATAGATGAAATCTGACGACGATCAATAAGACCATGTTGTCTGGACATGACCAAACTGCAGGGGAGACGTTTCGTTGCAGACTGGAGAGAAGTGGATACAATTCAACTGCAGGAAGAGGGTGCGTGGGTTTTGCTGTAAGTATGGCAAATATGTCTGCAAGGTGCACGCCTTATCCATTTGCAGCCCCTGCTCCACCTGAACTGAAGTCTCAGTCTCTCACACAAACACTATTCTGAATATTCTCAAATTTTGTTAAATAAATCTTGTTCTTGTTGTGAACTGGTATTTTTGTTTTATTTCTAAAACAAAATAGGGTTAAAGGTTTGCATTCAGTATATGGGAAATATTTAATTTGTGTTTTTTCCTGTTTAAGGGTTAAAATCCTAAAAATGAATGAATATTTTATAGTTATGATCAGGACTTTTTTTTAAAGCGATGCACAAGGGTTAAATAAAGTATTAGTTTAGTCAACTATCCCTGTCACTAAGCTTTTAGTCTCTAAATGCTTTTTCGCTCCATGTCGCTCTGTGTCGGCCGGCACTCATTGAAATGAATAACGTCTATTGCTTTGTAGCTTGGTTATCGTTGTGAATGCACAGTAAGTCTCCTGGCGGTGGTCGTTGGTCAGGAAAGGCAGAGCCTTAACAGGAGCAGATGCCATGTAGTTTCTAAAAGATTAGAATAGATTAATTTAGTTTGACATTAGCTAGAAGAATAAAATAGGATAGGATACAAAATGTAAAATATAATTTGAGGATAAGCCATTTTCCTTTATCTGATATGTTAAACAGAATGCAATAATAACATAGAAAATAGAATTTAAAAAAAAGCTTGCATAACTTGCTTTCTGTGTATGGTAGATTTGATGTCTTTAACCAGTCTTCAAGTCAGACTGCAGGAAGCTTCAAAGCAGATTACTGCCCAGTAAGAAGCATTTTTTGTAGCATTGTGATGATTGGTTGTTCCTTATCTTGCAAGTTCCATTCATTGATTGCTGTCTCCAGCAGATCAGCCAAGTTGCTTACAATGTCTTGTGGATGTAACAAGTTTCCCCAACTATGGTGTAAAACTTAGGTACTGCAACTTCTATGTAGCAGTATGATGTATTTACGTGTTGGTATGATTGGTATGCGGCTCCAGTGTATGGATTATCTTTCTCCACAACACTATAACACTTTTCTTGCCCTGCCACTTTTTTCTAACCAAAGTGTTTGTTGACACCTACCAGCCTTTTCAGCCGGTACTAAATTGTTTTGAGCTTCCTGTACGACAAAACACTCAAAATAACCCTTCAAACAAGCAACAGTAAAAAAACAACATCTTCGGCAGCCAACTGCAATATATAAAACATAGAACTAGCATGGACTAATAGGCAACATTCCAAGTAGCACATGGTAGCGTAGCCATATCCTAAATTTAGTGGCTTGTCCTGCAGTAAAGCTGTATAATTGATGATTGAAATGGTGCGGGAGCATAAACCAAAAATATTATAATATAAAAGTTGATCCCCTTGTGCTTCATCAAATTCGCAAGCAGGTTGCTAGTGGTCAAGGTGTTACACTCCCAGCCGGAAGGTTGTGGGTTCGAGCATGTGATTGTAAGTTTGCTAAAATGTCCAAATTGTAATTGCTTTGTCTGCACCGCCCCCTTCAGACAGGTATGGAGATGACAAACAAGAGTTGGGCCCTTGTTTGAACTTGCTGTTGGCAACACGTTTGGAATGCCACATATCCATGCCATGCTTTGGCTGCAGTAACGTAAAAGTCGCTACCATCAGCAAAATTATGTTTAATGTTACAGTAGTTGGGTGATGTAGGATAAACTGTTAACATACTTGATCGTAGATTCATTTCTGAAACAGTGTGGTAGTTCAAGTGAATGGTCATATCATTTCTGTACCAACCGGAGCCGCTGCCCCTCACCGGTCGAAATCGCTGGTGTATTAAACCACCGGCCGTCAGCATGTTCTTTGAGTTATTATTAAAGTACCGTTTCGAGCACTTGTGTTTCGCTACCCTATGTCCTCGCGTCTCCTTCTCCCTTTGCACCTGCACTCTGCCACAACTACGCTTACAATTTCTCCCTAGTTCGTCACTTCTAAATATTCTATAACATTTCTTACAGTAGCCAACACTGCCCATTGCTAAATTAGATTACCCACAAAGCTATCTAATGCCATGCTTATCAGTTGAAGATCACTAACGTTAATGAGCGGTTCAAC
This sequence comes from Percopsis omiscomaycus, assembly GCA_027575585.1. Lineage (NCBI taxonomy): Eukaryota > Metazoa > Chordata > Actinopteri > Percopsiformes > Percopsidae > Percopsis > Percopsis omiscomaycus. Next base: position 146 of record JAODLI010028644.1, on the reverse strand, counting down.
TTCAGTGTAAACATATTCTGCCTAAATGAAGTAATTTTAAATAAATATCTGTGATCCGCATGTCTGTAGTAGAGCCCGACCGATATATCGGCCGGCCGATATTATCGGCCGATATGAGCTAATTGCATTTAAATCGGCATCGGCGT
>JAODLI010028643.1:0-42821 GCA_027575585.1 Percopsis omiscomaycus | reverse complement strand
ATCCTAAAGTTAATTGTGGGAATCAAAGTTGTATTCTAGTTTTTATATATATACATATACATTTTTGAACAGCAGATGGAGGAAGAGACCTCCAGCAGCAAGATACATGACGTCATCAATGCAGATCACGTGATTATCCCGGATGTCAACAAATCATTCAAACAAGAGTCTCTCTGTTGGGTTTATTTTAGTTAATCTTCTGTAAAAAACCGACTGGTTATGAATCGGCTACCTAATGAATATTACCTTTAGTACGCAACTCCCACTATTTCGTCTCATAGCTGTTAACAAAAGGAAATCAGTATGGGGTCTTCACTTTTGTCAAGTGTCAACGTAGTGCTTGTAATGGCCTACGGGAGTCTGGTAAGTTATTACGCCTTGAACAGCTTATTATTTTGTTGTATAGCCTACTGATTCTCCCTGCGTTACGTTGTTCACATGGGAAAATGTCAAGATTATGCTTATTGAAATCATATACCACCAGCAATTTTGCACAACAGACCATTACATTAGCCCACATGGTCGAAGTTGAAGATGTTCAGCAGAGCCTTTAGGAGCCTAACATAAAAATCAACTATACCTTATATAATGCTTTCCTCGCTTCCAGATATTTGTTTTGCTGTTTATCTTTGTGAAGAGGCAAATTATGCGGTTTGCCATGAAGTCTCGGAGAGGACCGCATGTTCCACTTGGCCACAATGCCCCCAAGGTAACAAATACCACACACACACGAGACATTATCAGTCAAACGTGCTCCCCTATAGGTGGCTAGTTCAGTTGTCACCGAATGCAATTAAGTGCCTGTGTTTGGAAAAGTCGCTCCCACGTGGGTTCTGATTAGTTTACCATGCTCCAATCGACTGCTAATGATTTGATTGACACCTAGTGGCGCGCCTCTATGACAATCGGTTTTCAAGGAAGAGTTCCCTGACAGATACAGTACTGTAGGCAGAGCAGAACAGAATCAGGGTGGGCTTACCACACATAAATGATGCTCCCCCTATAACCAACTGTATGCTGCTGCTGCTGTTGTTGTGTATGCTGACAGAGTTGTGTTTCTGTGTCCTGTAGGAACTGAAACAGAAAATTGACTCTAAACTAAATAAGGTGCTAAAGGTGCATTTTGAGCCTCGCCTACTGTCCCCAGAAGACGGTCGGCTAAAGCACAGTGGACAGACTGGTGAGGAGAACACACTCAAGCGTATGAACACCCTGTAATGACACAGCCTTGATTCTACAAACACCCATGTATTGTTTTTTTTTTTACAACACACCAGCATTTATGTGTGTTTTGCAGGGTGCTACGATTATCTCTATAGGATGAGAGCACTGGATGCCATCAGAGACACCAGTAAGACAACATCATGTCTCCGCTCCTGATATAGTTCATTGTGCATATTTTCTGCTTATAGTAATCTACTATTGTCTGACTATACAGTTGCACATTTCATGTGTTTGATGATGATAGATTTACCATTCCGTGAATTGGGCGGGACATCCACTGCTGTGACTGGAAAGAGGTTTCGAACCTGGCTTCTAGAGCTACAGAACTCGCACTCCTGTTTTTGCAATACCCAAAGCTCCCTCATTAACACAGTGTTGGAAGGGTACAATAATGCACGCCATGGTTCAGAAGTCAGTAACGTTTTGTTTATAAATACTATTATTATTAATAATATCATCTGGATATCCTTAACTCTCTCCTTCCTAAATCTACTGTATCTCACATCTATAGGCGTTTGGTGAGGCTGAGCTTTTGAAATACCAGGATGCACTGAATGAGCTAGCCTCTGTGTGAGTAAATAGCCTGCTAATGCTCTTAATCTGTAAAGGATTTTCATTAGCGTTAATCTCAGTGTGAACTGTTGGTTAGCTGTTGGAAAATATTCTTGTCCCACCCCCCACCCCCAGTGTAAAGTCCTCCATCAGCGACAGTTCTCAGAGCCTGCATCACCAGTCTGCAGCCAGGGACCTGACCAGCACGCCCGAGTCTCCCCCTTCCTTCTCCTCCCAGTCCACCTACCTCATGGCCGCAACGCAGCAGCGCAGCAAACGTCCCAAAAACTTCCTGGAACTGAAGAACTTTAAAGACAACTACAATACCCTGGAGAGCACGTCCTGAACGAGCTACAACTCCTCACCCATTGTAAGGGTAGTGGTTCCGGAAGGTGCAAGTAACTGTGGACGATGGTGTTAAAATGAGATTAGTACTACTGTAGCCCTATGGGGGGGAAAAGCACTGCCTACTTATATTAATACACATCACATAATACACAGTATATCTCTTTGGCAACTGCTATCGTGCTGTTTACCTAAGGTTGGCCGTTTTGCTCATTTATTCTGTATCATTTGTAATATTACTGTCAGTCTTATACATTTGCAAATGTGACCATACAAAGTAAGTGTTGAATTTGACCAAACAAACCCGGGGCCCTCATTTATAGAATGTCCTTAAAATCAAATGTGGTCTCATCTTTTAGGTTGTAGAAAAACATCTTGTCTAATGAGAAATGACCCGCTGGTAATGGGGTGTAGCAAGCTGTAGATAAGAGTCACAAACAAACCAGGCCTTGTAGTAGACTGAGTACAGATTAAAGGATTACATACTTTACATACTACAAATACATATTTTTCATGATATTTGGACTATAATAATACTAACCTATTTAACCAACCCATCCACCTAAAAGTTTGTTTAAATTGTAGTTAATTTGTGATTTAAAGAAAAAAGAAAAAAAGGCACATCACCAGTTTTATAGCTCATGTTTAGGTACATTCCTTAGGTACATATTTGTGTTAAAACTATTATGCTAACATTTTTAGAAATTAGGTCCCAGAGCTACAGTATGCAAATGCTGCAAGACAATCAGTGTTTATTGCACAGTATTAGTATTAAGGGCAATGCAGATGTTGTAAATTATTGAAAGGAGCTTGTAGCTCTTACTGTCCAGTCTGTGTAGACTGTTACACTAGATGTTACACTATCAATACCTGGTGTCTGCTTCATGTTTTAAAGGCTTTTGCACTTTGTGGGCAGTAGCAATCTATTTTTGTAGGCCATAATATTCTCCAAAAGCCATAATCAGTTACATGAATTCAAATGATTAAGTGCTCTTTAACTGTGCAAAATAATGTATGGCTATTTTTGTGCACTAATGCAATATGAATGTGATATCTGACTTTAGAGTCTAGACTTCCTAGTTCCTAGCTGTTTCTTTTTTACATCCTGAGGGATACTTGGAGATGCCATAAGATGCCATTCCAATAAAATAGTGACTCAGGATTACGTTGTCCATCTTGTGCTTGATGTCACTTCTAGCAGAATTAGCCACCCTCACTCATTGTGTTTGTTTATCATAGAATGGCCAGCAGAGGGGGCCATCACATAAGTTTTTTTGCTTTATTGCGTCACTAAGCTGCATGACATGGGTCAAAATGACCCTGAGGCATAATTTTTCCGGCTTAACTTTAGGGCAGAAACACAATATAATATGCCATATAATATTTAAATAAAAATTCTTATAAAAAAAATATATATATATATATATATATATATATATATTTCACTGATAACTATTTATTTTGGAGAAAAATAGGATGTCATGCCAATAACCCCAGTTTACGTAACATGGGTCAAAATGACCCAAACTGACTTACAGTGGGAAGTTCATGATTTTACCCATTTTTATGCATATCAACTGTGTTATCTCAAACATGATGCTAGACAGAGGCCTACAATTAACCACATTTCTCCATTTTCCTGTGCCAAATAAATCTTACAGAGAGTCATTACCCTAACCCATGCCTCTTTCCTACAGTGCCACATAGGCAACATGTACAGAATCTCAATCATTTACAAATGACTTGCAGATTGGAATCTTGATATAAAGACTCACAATTGACTCAGTTTTCAGTGCTGAAATATTATCAACATACAGTCCATTGGGGAACTCTGCAGCATTATCCACATGCCATTTACAACACAGGTCTGACGTCTCAGTAATATTGTGTGTGTGTGTGTTCGTGCAATTTTGTGTCCATGTGTGAATGCATTTCAAATACCTGATGAATTACGTATTTATTATTTTAACATGTAGATGTATACCGATGAGCCAAAACAGGGTGTTGGGTGCCCCAGGCTCAACTATGTACGAGGGCAACGAACCGACAGAACTGCTACATTGGCACAAGTGGCAGAACGTTTTAATGATGGTTACGGGAGGAATGTGTCACAACACAGCTGGTGTGGCGCTGTGTGGCTGCAGACTGCTCAGAGTGCCTATGCTAACCCCTTATGACCACCCAGGTGATCATAATGTTTGGATTCCGGTGTACAAATTGCATTTGTGCAAATGCAAATTCTCTCTCTCTCTTTATTCAAATGTTCCTCAAAATACATATTTTTCATCATCAGAAATAATTCAGTGGCAATTTCAATGTATGCCCTATTAACTGGTCTAATGGGAATTTAAGGTACATGTTACAAAAAGGTGGTGCTATAGAAAGATAAATAATATGAGGATCTGTTATGAATAAATAGAGGGGGGAAATCAGATGAGTTTCAACACTATACCTTGAATTATATGTGAAATATTGCATAGATATGTATGGTCAAAATTGTGCATTTCCTATTTTAAGTCAATGCCTTTTATACATACCATTACATTTATCTGTTAAAAAAACAAATAAAGAAATGCCACCAAAACAAAAGGTCCCTTTTTTGTCTAAACAAAGACAGTGAAAATGTCAGAAAAAATGAATTGTATTGCTGTTTAAAATGGCACCAGTGATGCCAGACACTCTAACTTTATAATAATATGACATCACTGCAGTTTCTGTACTGTATGTTTGACAAATTATTGAATGTTGACTGTTCTATTTTGCATGTAAGGGTACTACTACTAGAAATGTAACCTATTTGGTCTAGCAAAGCTCAATGCATTTACTGTGAAAACAATGATGAAACATGCCTATAGCGCTGTGAGCAAATGTGATAATTGTGTTTCATTATTTGGACAACTTTGACAGTCATTTGACATATGAGCTCCTGCAACTGTAAACAAACCAGGCCTGTGATTGTGATTTTCAGAAATTTATTCAAATATGTACACACATAATGCACACATCTCTTCTATCACACAGTTTCTACAACATTTTATATAAATAGGTACAAAATAGGAAATATTATTGTGAGAAGTCAGAAGAGCAAACCACATAAATAGTGAAAATATGTACAAAAACATGACGTACAAAAGTTAAGGGACCTGAAATGCATTTCTGAAAATATTGTAATAATATATATTGGTGAGGCAATGCTCTTGTCAAACACTTAAATTAGGGGGATTGAATTTCACCTCATAAACCTCCTTACTGTAACTTGCTCACTTATACTCACACTGTAAAGTGCCACATTTCTGTTAGAGACTAACCATTTTCATATCAATAATTATAAGAAAAATGCCATTACTTGAATTCTACAGTCAGTATTTACAATGTTATTAACTTCTAAAAATAAACTGTAAAGGGGGGAATTAGAGTTGCAGAAGTAACAGAAGCTAGTTGAGGTCAGAAGGGTTAATGTATAGTCTTTCCTTCATCGAGATTCTAGTAAGTCATATTTACATTAGATAACCTTCAAGCACTCTAGATCCCACATCTGCATTCTCAGTGGGCCTGTTTACACACTCTAATCTTTCTAAAATGTCTGCCACCCTGTAGTTTGCACGACACCAGTGTTGTGCAAACTACAGTTTATGGCCTAACAGATTGTGTGACAGGCTCTACTGTAATAACACCGCTCGCCATTTCTCATGGTTTATGAATTTTAAAAAAATCACTCTGAATGGACGGTATGCAATCTCATGTAAAACCTAAAATGCCACTTAGTCACTAATTGAATCATTATTGTAGCCGACGTCCGAGCTTGTGAACACACACACGCTTTAACATGTAGAAGGTGGGCATGGAAAAACACACATCAAGCCTGCATGAGGCTTCAGAGCCTATGCGCCAGGTGAATGCATGGGTGTGGTTAGGCTTAGGGGGGGGGTTTCTTCACTCTGTTGTCACTGTTGTCAATGTCCGGTGTTTGCGAGACGCTCACCGGTCTCTTTCTCCGCACCCTGCCGTTCAGGACTTTATCTCAATCACTTTGATGAAAGGGAGTGGTTTGTTGGACGATGTAGAGGGCTTGATTTGTTTACTGTGGGAACAAAGAGAGGGTACGGTGTTTTCACGGTCACTGGTACCTCGTGAATAAACCCTCACGGGGCATTGGATTTCAGTTCCCGTTGCCATGGTATCCTCTTTATTGTCTGTGTGTGTGTGTGTGTGTGTGTGTGTGTGTGTGTTAGATGAGGCCAGGTGTGTGTGTGTGAAGCAATAAGGCTGCAGGTGCACGGTAGGTTAACACGGTGTGAATCACTGTGCAGTGTGTACTAAAGCCAGTGTAGCATGCTAGGCTGAATGCCAGGTGTATTGTGTGTGCCTGTGCTTTTACCTGAAGACAATCCTGGGGTTGCTTTCTGCTGAGCGGTAGGAGCTAGGCCTTTGCTCTCCCAGGAAGTAATCCATCTGATCACGCATCTCCCGGTTCTAGAGGTCAGAGGTCAGGTCACAACATTTTAGATAAGAAAAAAAGGTGTCTGCCTGCCCTTAGGTCTGTAAGTCTGCCCTCATCATACATTTGTATTTCATCTTTCCTTAGCCTGAATCTAGTCCCCAGGAAATCACAATCCCAGCATCCTACACTATTTAAATGATGGGGGGTCTATGAACTGCTAGCCATAATTCTCCACAAGTACTGTACCAACTGCAATTCAAAGAAACGGGAAACGTGGCTGATCTTTGCAGATATTTTGCACTGAATGGGATCGGTGAATTAAAGGGGAGAGTTTTAACTGTGTGTACTTGTGAGGATTATGGGGTTTGCAGATCTCAAAGCACACTAAAGCGCAAACCACAGGCTTTTAAGGTAATGTGAAATGTATGACTGCCTCTCTCTCATCCCCCCCCCTCCCCTCTCTCTCTTTCTCGTATTGGTCTAACTCCTCCATCTCCTACTGAGCAGAGTTCAGCAAGTTTGTCTAAACGTCTCACCTCAGCTTCCAGGAACAGAACCTTCTCCTCCAGCTCCTTGATGACACGATCCCTCTCCTGGATCAGCATACGAGAGTTCTGGAGCTGCACCAACACACACACACACACACACACACACACACACACACACAGTAATCAGTGGTCTGCTGATCAGCGCTCACATAATACTGTATAGTACTGCAAGCATTATACAGTATTTGTGTCTCGTGTGCGCCTCACCTGTTCAATCATGTGTCGGACTTTTCTCTGCTGGCTCTTCAGCATGTCGTCCAAGTGGTGAATCTTCTCCTTCAGAATGGCCACTTCCTTCTCCAACTGCTCCGACCTACACACACACACACAGTTATATCGGGTCATAAGAAAAATATAATCTTAAAACGAAATGGTGTATTTATAAAAAACATTGTGTATTTATAAGAATATAAAAATATACCTGCATATACAGTATATTCTTATTGTAGCAGAATTAATAGTACTTATCATATACAGTAGTTGAGGATGACAATGGTTTTGTAATAAATATTATTATTATTTTATCTATTTCAAAGAAATAAATAAATACATAAAATAAATACGTCAGTGAAACCATGCACACAGAATGCAAAAGTGACAAAAGTGGCTGGGTAAAACAGGAGTCCACTGACCTGTGCTCCTCCTTCTTGCCCTCCTCTCTGATCTTGCGGAGCTCCCGGAGCTCCTCCTCGCGGCTGCGGATGGTGTCCCGCAGGGCGGCGCTCTCCTGCTCCATGCCCCCCAGCAGCCTCTGGAGCTCCTCGATGCGCTTGTCCTTCCGCTCGCTCACCTCCTCCGTGCTCCGCAGCTTGTCCCCCTGGTCGCTCAGGCGCTGCCGGAGGTCGCTGCCCTCAGCCTGGAGGGGAGGAGGGAGGAGGGAGTAGGGGAGGGGAGGGGAGGAGGGGAGGGAAGGGAAGGAGAAGAGAGGCGTGTTTGGTGGCGTGTGCTAAACACTGTGTCTGTAGGTAGATGTGAAAGTCCACTCCTGAGCTTTGTCATAGTGCCCAAAGAACCCCTAACCCCCCCCCCAGCACACTTGTGTTTCCTTGTGTTCATGTTTTGAAAATACAATGGTGCACATGAGCACTGGAGGGGGGAGGAGTAGAGAGGAATGCGAGCCACCCGCACGTCTGCAGGAGGGCCTTACCAGCAGTCTCTCTCGCTCCTCCTGGTGTTTCCTCTCAGCTTCCTGGAGCTGTGCATACAAGCGCTTGCTGACCTCCCTCAGCTTGGCTCGCTCTGACTCGTCCACTTCCTGAGAGAGACACAGAGACACACAGAGAGAGACACCAACGTCAGCTGGGTAATCCAGCTAAGTGAGCCTTGCTCATCAGTGTTACTGGAGGTTACTGGTTTAATAGGTCGATGTTTAAGGGGGAGAGAGAGAGAGAGAGAGAGAGAGGTATCCAATGCAATACAAAAAGATGCAAATTACTATTAGCGAGTAAGTGGGTGTGTTGGCGTGTGTGTGTCATTTGAACAGCAACTGTCCTGTCCACATTTCCACCTACTTATTTCTATTTGAGTCGCAACATGAGTCACAGAGCAATTCTATAATTGAGCTGAATCAGGCTCTCTGCTACTTTCTACATTGCGTCCCAGACATGCGTGCTGACTACACCTGGCTCCAAGACAATAACAACAACAGATTCGGTTTTAAGGCATGTGTGGAATGCAGAGGCACAATGACAAGCAGCTTAACGCATTAACAGGATCAGGGGAACAGCGTGTGCTGCAACGCCTCTCTCTCTCTCTCTCTCACAATTACACCCCCCCCTCCCTGGCCCCCTGGGGGGCTAGAAGCATAGTACTGCCTGCTGTCATTTCAACTGTTTGACCAAGTAACAGAATGCAGGGATCAGACAGTAGAAGATTTGACACATGGACAACCCATAATAAACACACACACATAATGTATACTGAGGTATGGCTCGTAAGTGGCTACTGACCTGTCCGTCAACGCCAGCACCTCCCACGGGGGACGAAGAGACATTGTTCCTGGAGGGAGCGTTGGCCTTGTGTACGTTAGCTTGGAGCTAACGAGAGAACCGGAGGGAAGAGGGAGGGAAAGAGTGAACGACGGAAGAAACAAGGCTATAAATAAAGAACGCGCAACAGAAGCTAATGGCAAAGGCAGAGAAAGGTGTTGAAAATACACCTACCTTGTTCTTGGCGGCCATCTGCTCCCTTAAAGTCTTCAGGCAGTACCTCACCTGAGTAAAACATACATGTTACTGGCATATACACTGTGACTGACCTACTGTAACTGTGCTATTTTGGGGGGCACTTTTTTTAGTATTCTGTTAATGTAGATGGCAGTAATTCAAATAACTCTTAAATAATCTCTTACTGAATTTATGACTTGGAAATCAAGGGAGAAATGTAATGATGGAAGCATTCTCAGAACGGCTCATAAAATAGTGAGAGTTAGACCGTGAGCTTCTACTGACCTCCTGAATCTGAGAAACCTCGTCAGAGAGCATCTTCAGGCTCTGCTGGTGTCTTTGCTGTTCCTGTTTGCGGGCCTCGAGGTACACCTGGAAGAGCCAAGCACAGAAATGACACCCAGGCCACCGCAGAACACAAGCAAAATGCAGCAAATGTCTGTAAAAGAACACACTCTAACACACACACACACACACTATTATAAGCTGTATAACCACCAGTGTACCACCCACCTTGATCACTTCAACTTTCTCCTCTGTGGGTTTGACTGGTTCGGGGGTCAGCGCTGACCTCTCTTCGGCCGGCTGAACCAGGGCAAATGCTCGTCCGATTGGCTAGAGCGTTAAAGGGGGAGGAGGAGATGTGTCAGTTGCAGCAGTGCGTCTGTGTAGGTGGGAGGGTGTGATGTGTTGCCACACCAAAGGCAGACGTGCACATTTCTGTGTTGTTAACATTGCGATAGTAGTGGCAGCAAAGGAGGAGATGAACGTCGGCCTGCTGCGTTAGACACACCACCCAGTGGAACTGACGTGTCGGCAAATGAGACTTGCTGTTTTATAGGCACCGACATGGCAAAAGATCTAGTAGATTCACAGTGAATATCTCAAATAAAATGCAGCCTTTCTCTTGCTGCGCCCCCCCCCCCTTCCTAAACTGTGCGTGTACAGCCTCTATAATCAGGAGGCGTAAACATTTATTCATGATCACTATGGAGACCTAGACTGGCCCATAAACATCTGGTTCTTCTGTGGAACAGGCAAAGGCACTCGGTCAAAACGTTAGAGAGGGAGAGAGTGGGGTGGGCAGCAGTTATGCAACTAATCCCTGGTGGTCTCTCGTTTTGGTTAGGTTTTGGCAGAACACTGGGCTTCCTGAGAAGTGTGGGGAACCCACGCTGATTAAAACCAGATGACAGCCATGACGTGCTCTTATGAATTGCTTGTCTCTGTTTAGGATTGGGTTTTTGAATGCGTTTATACATAGCAGTGCACACAGTATAAATGGGAACAGTAAATATTAATATCTTCAATTCATCATCCTTGGAGGACTACATGGATGTTTGAGCATTCTTTGAACAACTGGAAAAAATACTTACACTATAGAGTATATTCATTATCAGATACTAATTCAGACAGACTGATTTCCTTTTCTCATTACTACTTTCAATTAGCAAAACATGTAGATGTAAATATTTTTCACCCAAATGAAACAAAATGTGTTTTTTTATAATTAAAATAAAACATCTATTTCTTAAACATAACACTTTATAAACATAACACTTTATAATATAATAAATAGGGAGTTCTTACCTTTCCCAGGGGATGCTGGCTGCTCCTTTCTCTGTAGCTCTGGTCGTGTAGAGTGAGACGCAGTCTTCTGCACCCCTCCTGAAGAAACAGATGAGGAAAGAATGAGATGAAGGGAATCCCACAAAGAGACCGTTATTTGATGGAGAGAGGGATGGAGTTCTGCTGTACGGGGGAGAGCGAAGAAAGTTGGTGGAGAGTCTGAGTCATACTCCTTGAATGAACGAGAGAAGGAGGGGGACAGAGTGAAACTGGAGGGGTAGGACTCTGAAAGGACGTCAGAAAAGGAAAGCTATTTTTTTTACAGCTGCAGAGGGACAGACGGTTTGATTTAAATTGTGTGCTACGAGCGTCATTGGGACTGTTCTGGAAACTCTCCAGAGGCTCACAGCCAAGTCGAGCCACTGGCTTGGATTTCTGGGAAAGCGGACAGGAAGTCCAGTGTCAAGACAGAACATTTCCATGGTTAAAAATGAAACTATTTGGCCCCCAAACAATACAAGTGGGAGGAGAAGTCCAGAGACACAACAATACACAGATCACCATATAAAGGACAATTGCAAACCCTTTTAAAGAGCAGAAACACAGCTACAGACGCAGTGACTATAACAGGAAAGTCTTGACTGGGATTTCGGCTGGGTGTGTGCGCTCGTAAATAGGGAACCCCTTTTATTGCCAAAACAGAGGCGTGTGTGCACAGGCCTATGGGTGTTAAGATACGTGGATATGGGGAGGAGGTCGAAGACGCTGCATAACAACACCCCCCCCCCACCATCCCCCATCGCAATCCAACACATCATGTTCTGTTTTGTTTAGCTTGTGTATTAACTTGTCCTGTGTGTGTCAACTGGGAGACACGAGGCAGGCTGGGCGATAATCCCAGCCAAGGCTGTAAACACAAACACACACAAGAACACAAAAATGGAGAAACACAAACCCGCACACACATTGATGCATGTACGATTAGCCGTGTGTGTGTGTGCGTGTATTAAGCATTTTTGTGTTTGTACTATATGAGAGTATGTATGAGGGTTTAAATAGGTATTTAGACAATAACTCATTAAAATAATAAATAAATCACTTCTATCACTTCTAAACCATGAAGTACGCATCACACGGCACTTGACAGAGACGAGATTTGAACAGGGATGTGTTTCCAAGACCAGGAGTTGATAAAAACATTCTGCAGTGTCTAAACAAGAGACCTTTATGACTGACAACATATACAGCAGCCTACAGTAAAAATACACTGAACAACCAAAGTATAGCTGGAGTGATGAGATTAGAACCAGGAAGTGAAAAGGCAAATTGAGAGCTAAATAGGCAAATGAGGAGAACCTGGGTAAGTGGAGGTACTGTATGGGTGGAACAAAAAACCCATGGGGAGTGAAAACACAATTCTCCTCTCAAATGACACAACCCTGAATGCACTAACGAGGCCGAATATTCAGGGTTGAGACCCGAGGTTGTTAAGAAGGAATGCGTCATTATAGCATTATACCAGTCGCAGACAAAAACTCTCCTGATCCTCTCTCAAACATAGACCATTCACACACACAAGTCTCTCTCTCTTTCTCTCTCTCTTTCTCGTGCCCCCACACCCCAGCCCACAAACACACACACACACACACACACACACACACACACACACACACTAAATAAGCGCTAATTTTACTTTACCTGTAATACTAGACAGGAACACAGACAATGGATGTTGTCGGACCTGGTTGTGGACAGCAATGCATGGACGCACACACACACACACACAGATATAAGGAGAGGAGAGTACTCCACAGTCTGCTATTATAAAGCAATGTAATCTGAAACTGGGCACAGCGAGGCTCCACAGTACGATGGCTCCACGGACAAAGCACACAAAGGGTCATGGGGTACGGCTGATGGGAGGGCTCTCAGACTCCTGTATGTCCAACCATGGGATCAGGAGGCAATGTGAGTCATCTGGGTGAAACAGAGGAGGGATGGCTATGTATGTACTTGTTGTTGAAAAACAGGGGCACTTCCAATTAGGGCCACTATTCAACAGAGACAATGCCCCCCCCCCATCCTCCGCAGGATAGTCCTACCGGCGATGGAACACGAGACATTGTTCTCATTTCTAAGCATTGTGCCAATTGAGGCAGCAGCTTTTATAGCCATTTATGCTAACAGATCCGCTGCTGGCTCCAGGGTGACATTCTTCCCTCCCCAGAAAGAATGCACCGAAACCAATTCCTTATGTGTGCATGTGTCTGTGTACTGAACCATCCCAGCATAAATCACACGGGCTCTCTGTGCGTCTCATGTTTGGAGTCCATTTACCTGTTGCGCAGATGTCCCTATTGTCCCCTGCTCCGGCCCGGGCCAAACCTGAGCTGACAGGTGGGCAAGCGTCAATACAGACACCTGAGATTTCTCTTCCAGTAAATCCCTGAGAACCAAGCACAGGGGGCAAACGGGGGGCTGTCCGCTATGCTGCACACTGTTGGCTGTACACTGACAGGGTTGTTAAAGGGAGCGGAGAGCTGCTATCGCACACAATCATTGTTCTGCTCCTTGGGGACTGAAAGTGCAAATACAAGACGTGACATTTGGTTCGCAGTGTGTCACTCTATTCCAATCGGTTTACACCCAAACAAGTGTGAAGAAAATTATAAAGTCCCTGAATTAGACATGAAGTGAGACATGATGTGAGACATGAAGTCAGACATGATGTGAGACACGAGAGACGCTTATGAATATAATATAAATAACTTTCCTGACCAATCAGACGAGCCTCTGAGTTCCACGTTCCTGGCTCCCTTGAGCTTCTCTATACATTCCCCACTATTCTTAATAACACCCTGAAAAGAATGACACTTCCGTATTCTGTTACCTTCCTGTTGTGTCTAGCGTGGGAACAAGGCCTGTTATGGTGAGTTCTGGTGTGTTCTGGTTGTTTCTGCTGCATAGATGTATGTATAGGTCATGCTTGGCCCATTCCCAGACAGTGATGTCAGACACTCCTGACTGAAACAGTGGCCATGAACGAGGAGAGAGGGAGAAAGGGAGGGTCCGGACTGGGTGAGATAACATATGGGGAACTGTCTGGGATGACAAGTGTAGCATTATTTAAAAAGTGATTATGCTGCGAAAAGCTGTGAGACACTTCCCTAGGGAAAATCATTGTCATTGGTTTGAAGATATTTTGTGTTTAATTGTAGATTTTCACTCCTCTAGCAATGATTTGAGTCACATTCACTATGTGGTATATAGCTGTAGCCTACCGATTCCAAGTTTTAGCCATTCTTTGCCATTTGGAAACAATTTGTGCCAAGGACAGAACTGGCTGTTCCCTCTGCTTTGTCTTTGTGTTTGGTCTTCAAACACAACTATAATCAACAAGCAACTAACTACACTGAAATTGCTAAAGATCTCTGCTCTCGTTGCTAAACAATGTGCCTTCCTTATCCTAACACATGCCAGTTTGTCTTTGATACATTATTTAGAATCGGTCTATTACTGTATGCCATGTAGGTGTATAACTTAAATAGTCCACGTCAGTTACACTTGCTAATTTCTCTATTCACTGTGACCTAATTTACTTAGTTAAAAGCATTATTTAAAATAACACTTTTAACTAAGTAAATATGCCTATTATTTGACAAATTAGCTTGTCTCATGACTCTGATAAAGACAACCGTTTTTGACTGTTAAATAAAGGCGTCACTGAACGAAAGTGACACTAATTCGCCAAGGTGCATTTGGAAGGACTAACAAGACAAGTAACAGTAGGGCCTAATCAAGTAACCGGCACAAATACTTATATTGCCTCATGACACACAGTTTAAACAATGCAGGTCTATCCTCCATAATTTATTATGTGTGAGTGCCCTTTGTACCTTTCTGCCTGTAGTACAAAATTATCAGGATAGTGATACATAACTTTCACAGGTCACTACCATTTTGCCATTAGGTTTTAGAAAACATAATGTCTAACTGACAGGTACTGTGCGGAGCAGGAGGCTGCTGATAAGGTGAAAGTGTCATGTTGCATGGCAACCTAACTGACACAGCAAGAGAGCTGATAGATTTTTTTAAACCAAGTGAATGATTAATCCTATAGCAACAGAGTGAAGATAAGGTCTATCTACTTGAAAATGACCCGTCATTATGCCTTTTAAGGCATTCTGAAATCCTATGCGCAGCGAATGTGGGTAAATCGTTGCTTTAATTAAAAAAAGTTAATTCCACAGGTTAATTCCACAGGGGCAGGTTACACCTAATGTGACAACAAGCTGTTGCCTGACCCAGCTGACTTTTTACAGTACTGTCAAAACTGTAACTGTAAGCCCCACATTGACGGTGGCAGAAGGCACTATTGACGGGAATGTTATCTGTGCTAATACTGTGCGTGTGTGTGTGTGTGTGTGTGTGTGTGTGTGTGTGTGTGTGTGTGTGTGTGTGAAGCGGGTTGGGGTGCTAACCAAAACCCTTAAGTTAGCTACAAAGCTAAAGACCAATTAAAGCAGATGGAGCTACTAAACCCGAGGACCTCTGTCAGAATTACACATAACGGACTCAAAGCAACTCATAGCATAGCAGAAATAGCATGTATAGAACATGGCACAATGGCAAGTTTTCACATACAAGGAGGACTAGCAGAGGGGCCCGGGGCTAATTTAGATGAATTAGCCATATAATTTATTAATTGAATTGGCTATCAAAAAAAATATATCGGCCTAATGTTGATGATTGTTGATGAATGTTGAATAATTCACACGACTATAGGCTACTGTAACCTACGTTTTTCACTTCAGAGACTAACGTTAAATAAAAAACTATTTACAGAATAGGTTATTATATAATAACATAAGACTTCCAATACACGCACTGCGTGCGTGTCGTTATAAGCGCCACACAGACTATTTTGGATGGCCCCACAAGCATGAAGTTAATACAATTAACGTTAGCTAACACAGGATGCACATAATCGACGCTACATATTAATAACACTTACCACGGATCTTTCTTCATTTCGGATGTCTTCAAATGTACACAGACTTCTCGTCACTCCGTTCATCTTCAACATGTAGAAGTTGCTATAATAAATAAATAGATTACGAATATAATAAATAAATAATTAAATAAACTGCATTCGATTTGACGCTCTATGGACTGCCCTGCTATGCTACACTACAGAACAGGCAATATAGCTTCCTCTTACTAGCTTAACAAAGAGAGACAAAAGTACAACTTCCACCGTAGCCGCTACTGTAATGAGCCCACGCAGTTACGAGCAGTATTCATGTGTAGGTTTCCGCCCCTTTCCTCTATATTCGGTCTCATCACGTCAGAGCAGTATAGGACCTCGGGAATGTGTGACCTCAGCCCGCCCGCAGCGCTCCCAAACCCTCCCCTACCGGCTTCGACACGCCCAGACCGAGAGCAAAAAGCCAAATACGGAATAGGTAAGGTTGGGAGTTGGAGCAGCGCGTACACGCTACAGTGGGCCTACACACGTACTTCACACACTTGTACTGTGGCAGACCATGCTGAGATTTCAGGGAGCTTATCAGTTGATCTGTTTCAGTGTGTAAACACGAGTGAATTTACTCAAGATAAACAACAAAGAAGCTACTTCTTATAGCATAATCTATATGCTATTAGAGAACACAGGGATGCATTAGAAAAGCCTAATGAACAATGTCGAATGTTGGTTTACACGTCAATCTGTAGAGCAAAGGGCTCCTTGACACTAACGGTCCTTAATGTCTACTTAGGAGCAACAACAGCTGAACAGGGATTAACACACTCACAAGTACACTCATTTACAGGATAAGGAAGTTAACACTGCACACGTACAGACAGACATACAGTAGCCTACACACACACAAACACAAACATAAAACCAATCGGCTATACACACACAAGTAAGAACCACTAATAAATGCCACAATCCAGGTGTCAGTAATAACATGTTTACATCACGCCTGGCCTGGCCTGCTCAGACAGACTGATCCAGAGATGAGACAGTGAGTGGTCTGCTTGCATCAGTCTGCATACATGCCATATTTCACACTGTGTCTGTGAGGTCCCAGTGAGTCACAAATCCCTCGCTCAAGTCAAGTCATGTCCTTTACCTCAGTTGTGTCTTACAGATCTTGTATACTATACATCATTTCCACATAACATACGTACATAACATAATTACATTCTTAGGACATTAAAAAGGTACACACATATACACACACAGAGTTCTCATATAGTCTTTAAGTTCCCAGTCCTTCCATTGTTCTGCTTGGATCACTTGGGACAGTGTTTTTATGACTAGTTCAGACAAACACACAAACAAGGTGCATATTTGATTTCTGTGGCCAACAAAAGGTCAGGAATTTAATAGTCCATCCATCCAGATGACACTGAGTCACTGTGTATGTTATGCAACTATCCTGATATGACAACACCTCTGATGACAGAACAATATTACAGAATACATCGTTTATAGGCAAATTTGAATGCCATCATGATGTACAGTAAACTCATATTCCACACCTTCCAGCTGCCGAAATAAGATAGGAATTAAACTCACTGACATGACTAACATATCTACTGCTTTGTTTATACTTATCTTTATCCAACAGAGAACCAACTCTTCACAATGTAAAAACATTAAAACATTGCATTTCTACATTTAACTAAAATGAAGGCTTTCCCATAGAAATCACATTTTTACATGCAATTAGATTTACGACTCTGACGGTTCTCAGTAACATAAGCAGAAACATAAAGTCTACATAGCACAGTTTCAAAATACTACACACCCAGGGATTGCCCAGTCAGATTTCATATTGAAGGTCCTGTTTGGAAAACAGTGATGTAGAAACTCATTCCCACCCACAGTAAATAAAATATTTACATTTGTGTTTTATATTCCAGAAAAACAGGTACGGTACACAATGTCAAGGTGTACTGTGCAGATCTGGCTATGCCAGTTGGTAAGTATAACATCATGGACACAGCAACTGGTTGTGTGAGAAATGTTTCTGGCAACCAAGAAGATGAAAAGGTTCAGCAGCTTCTCTCCTTACGTAGATCTATTACACAATGGCATCACAGGAGGTGTGTGTGTACATTTGGCACGGACAAAGAACGGAAAACATCTTCTGAAGAAGCTCTGTCCCAGAATAGTTGAGGTGATTTTAAAGCAGATGTAAACATATATTAACCTGGGGAGTGAGGGACAGCTCCCACTAGGAGCTCTGACTTTCATCTGTGTTTTGTTGGTAAAGCATAAATCTAGAGGGACCAAAGTCTAAAGACTGGGCCGATTATTTTAATGGATTCACACGTGCATTTGCACATTTACGCAGTTTCTTGTAGCTTCCCATTCCAAAGTTAAACAATATATGTAAAAAAAAAAACTACTCTTACAGTTTGACATAAAACACAGTTGTGTAGGCCAATAGTTGACAACTTGAGAGCGTAATATTTAAAAAAATCAAAAAGGAGGACAAAATAATGCAGGCAGCCGACACATTGGCATTGTTCCTTTTCTTACTGAATCGACACGCATTGTTTGAAACTGCTGACCCTGAACATTCCAGTCATGCCTCTCAGGGGTTCAACACAGGACAGAAGCCATTCGCCACCAGCAACAGGACTACGGGGAAAAACCATGGGGACAAACCAGGACAAACAGTATTCTGACCTCTGGAGCTGGCAGAGGCACAAATCATCATAGCCTACTGCTAACACAATTCAGACTTCGGCAAGCGTGACACAAATTAACCATTTACCTTAAAGCTATGAAGCGATAATGGGAAATTAACTTTTTTGTATTGATCTCCTAAGGCTAGTTCCCTCTGTCTCATGCTTTTGTGGTTTTGGCTTTATTGTGGTTGTGAAGCTCCCCATTAACTATCATGCTGATAAAATCAAGAAAAACATTTCTGCTACAAGAGATAACAGTAACAATAATAGCAAAATAACATTGGGACTCAAAAAATATCTCAGGAGTATTTGTTGACACATTTCACTACTGGAATGTGTGACATACACACCTATGGCACAGTGTTAATTCCATGGTAATGCCGAGTGGTGTTGACACAGGTGCGGCTGGAAACTGCTGCCTCTCTTGCAAAGCTGATTCAGTGTGGTATAGAATGGGTGAGGTCGATAAACAGATTCACAGTTGTGAGGATTTTACAATCCCTGGGGCTTTAGACAAATACATAATGCACAATACTGTATAGCATGTACAGCTACAGAACAGATTGGATGGCAAAGCTAGACCTGCCTATTTAAAACAGGTGTATTACATACTAGACAAAAAAAATACTGGCCTGGACAAAGTGAGGGGTTTGGGAGCTGTAAACCTCAGACTGACATGAAAGTATCCTAATGGTAACCTTAACTGGTATATATAGTGATTCTGATTTGTTTTCTATGGTGCGAGATAATCCTTGCTCAGATAACAGGAATTATATCCAGTTTCAGAGAGGCCTCACCCTGTAATGAAAATATTTTAAAAACACTAGGACGATAACAACAATAAGGTTTCCAAGGATAGGGAACACAAAAGTTCTACAGAAGGCATCGCCTCAACTCTTATATAAACAAAATAATTAATTTGGCTAAACAATTAAACCTCACCCCATTTCTTAAATAATGGAACCAGTCTTTCAAAGAAAGAAAGAAAGAAAGAAATGGTACATCTGCAACAGTAAGACTAGGAGCAGAATTTCGTAGTATAAAAACATCAGATAAAAGTATCCATATAGTTTTATTATTGCTATAATTGTGAACAATAGAAAAATATCATCAAGTACAAATTCACAGTGTGGAATCATTTCAGTCAATGATTATTTATCAGCATTTTTCACTCAATAACAGTCCCACAAATGATTATGAACCATCAACAGCTTTTCTCATTCTGTTGGAAGTCCATTGGAGAGATGAGGGGAGCACTGCATGGCAGGGAAATTAAACACATTACTGATTGTTCAGAATGTACAAAATCTCCTCAACATGCCAAACAACTAGACATTAAAAAGAAACAAATTTACAAAAATTATTCCAAAGTAAGCTGTGTTCAATTACAGTAAACATCTTAAAGATGTGAAATTACAAGTTTCACTGAGTTATAAGGAATGCATAGAAGTTGTGCAGTGTACATAAATACTTGTATGATGCAAATAGGCCAGGGACATAGAGCTTATTATGTTATTATTGCATGAACCAAGCCCAAAACGCAACACGTAAATTAATGCCATAAAACCATTCCAGTGACAAAATAACTGTTTAAAGCTTTCATGTAAATAAGCTTTACACTGCAGCTTTACTGTATCGTCTTTGACTATGGTATTAGTTAAATTAGCAAAGAATCTGATGCTTTCGCCAGTTTTCTGAACATACTGTATGTAATATCTGATATTCTGAGGATTCCCCCATCAAAGCAGTCTACAGAAAGTATCAAATGTAAACCAGAAGTTTCAATATACAAAATCTAGTACCCATCCAGGACACCTTCAAGTTGCTGCAAATCCTACATATATTATCACTCATACTATTGGCCAATACATTAGTGTTGAATACGTGTGTTAGTGTTATAGTCAGTTCAGTCAGTGAGAACTGACATTGTCACTGTAAGACAAATCAGAAACGATTAAACCTCATCTCTGACTTTCAGTGTTTCAGTTAACTGTTCCGTTTGTGCCCAAGAGTAGGAACGTTCATGTACTGAAACATCCGTTTTCATCCACTCCCTGCTGTATTTGTGTAGTCAGTCACAGTGGGTCCTCGTGTGTAGGAAATGTACACAACACGGCCCACCATGTATAGCAGTATAGTACATTCTCAGGAAAGGACCCTGCCTTGGATAACATCTTTCCCTTCCTTTCCTCCCATTGAGTCGACCGCTTCAAACACATTACCCCTTTGCTGTTATAAAATAACTCCACAGTAGCAGCCGACCTAGCCGGCCCATTCCCGTGCGTCTCTAGAGGTGGAGCCCTAGTCCTCTCCCAGGGTGCGCCTCTAACAGGAGCTGGTCTGGAGGTTGCTCTCTGTGAGAATGGAGGTGATGGCGGAGGGGTCGTAGAGGTCGTCGTCGTCATCCTCTGAGCTCAGGGCGGAGGAGTCCAGAGCTGGGCGCATCGCCACCTGAGTCTTTCTCCTGTAACACATTGTCTTATAAATATTATGAGAGAGACATGAGCGGCAGAACTGGTATAAATAAAAAGGTACGCTCCTTGATTGTGTTATAGCCACAAATACAACGCATTCCTGCTCCTGCTCACTGTCAATGTTTGAAACACTCCCCATGAAAGGGTGGAGGTGGAGGGGTAGTTGAATCCCAACTGCCACATTCTGTTCAGAGTGTTGGTCAAAATGTGCCAGCCTTATGTTTCTTTGGTTGAATAGAGCAAGCCTGATGGTCTAGGGCTCCCTCTGCTGGACACTTTTCACTCGTACCAGTCCGAGCTGTGTTGCTTGCATTGTGGTCAATGAGGATGGAATCTCGTCACAGCTGTGCAACAGCTAGCGTATACACATTACATCCTACAATATAGAGAGATTGTGGCTTCCTCCTTTAACGTTCTCAGAGCAGGATCTATGTGATCCAAATACTGTATACGCGTTAGCCATGCATTCACATGGAGATTTACATTTGCATTTTACATTTAAGCATTTAGCAGATGCTTTTATCCAAAGCGACTTACAAAGCCTACATTTGTTAACAGCATTATGTGACAAGGTTACTTCTCCTATGAATTTGCACATTACCCGAAAGTGTATCGTTCGCTCATCAGTTAATATTTACAATAATCTAAAGTTATCATTCTTCAAACAGTCAATAATTGCTAACTACAAAGTGCATTCTTAGTGCTTATCTAGCAGAGTAGAAAGAAGGATAGAATAAGAGATGGCTTACATCAACAGTGCGTTTGTATCCAAAGCTCGCAGAGGAAATGCTTGTAGCATGCAGGCCAATCAGTGCAATGTGGGTCGTTCAATTCAAGCAGCAAAAGCCCGATTATTGCTTAGGAGCAGTGTGGTCGCTGTGGGCTTATAGGGGGAAGATGCTTACTTGAGCTCCGTCTCCAGCGCTGTGACCCTGGCCTGCAAGGCATCCTTGAGCTCCACCTGCTCCTCCATGTCTCTCTGAGCTTTCCTCCTCAAGCCATCGATCCTGTCCACCTCCGTCTCCCCTTCATCCACCTGTCTCTTCAGGGCCTTCACCTTAAGGGTTAGCTGTGACATGGAAGGAGGAGGAGGAGGAGGAGGAGAGAAGCATCACTGTATGTATGCGAGTGAACACAAGAGTTTGACTCAAATCTATGTAGAGAGTCAAATTAAATTATTAAAGGGCATGGCTAGGGTGTGTGTGTGTGTGTGTGTACCTGGTCTCTCTGTTCAATGTGCTGTTGTCTCTCCTCGTCCAGTGTCATGTTGAGCTCTTTCAGTTTCCTCTCGAGTCGCCGCAGTGACGCCACCATGCCGTTCTTCTCCCTTTACAGGCCGAAGCAGGAGCCAATATATCAGCAGTAGTGAGGGGGTTCATAGAAATGCTCTCCCTTCCCTATTGTGGTACCTTAAAGCCAGAGGGTGCCCCCTCTGGCCAATAAATACACACTTTCTCAGCGAATAGGCAGGTCCCACAACACACGGAACACCGCAGGGGGCGTCTGCACGTGTGTGCAAGCTTTGTTCAATGGTGTTCCACCGATTAGCATTCAAACAAAATGGTGGGCTGTTGTCAACCGAGAGTTCTCCTGGCGATTGGAGGCACAATTCTAGTTCTGCTCAGGTATTCTATATACATAATACATATGAAAACAGCCTCTGCAAAAGTTTCTAAATACTATATGATATGATATATGCTTGTTGGAGACGCCACATCATACATGATCCTTTTAGCTGAAGACAGCCACTACAACACAACATACAGAGTATGGTTGTAGTATTCAGCTGCAAGAGACTAGAAATGGGGCAGAAAAAGCCCTTACAGGCTCAGTCTAGCTCCCCTGGATGTGGACACGTGTACAAGCAGTGGGGGGCGGTGCGAGCCGGCATGCAGCCTACCTCTCCTCGCTGCGCAGACGCTCCTCCAACTCCTGGACCTTGTTCTCCAGCTGGGAGACCCCTGTTGAGGAGCGCGACTGGCCCTCCATGTCAACCACACGGCTCCTCAGCTCCTTCAGCTGCAGGGACACGGGGGAGAGAAGGACAGGGGGAGGGACAGGGAGGCGCACGGACAGGGAGGAGAGGGAGGGGGGAGAGAGAGGGACAGGGAGGGAGGAGGACAGGGAGGGGAGGGACAGGGGGAGAGACATGGGGAGAGACACGGACAGGGGGAGGGACACGGACAGGTTACCAAACAATCTGTTGCAGTAAGACTGGGTTCTGACTGTAAGACATAACGAAAGCGAGCCCGTACGTGTCTCTCCATGGCGTTCTTGTCCAGCTCCAGGTCCTGTTTGGAGGACCGCTCCTGCATGATCTCGGAGCGCAGCTGGTCTATCTGGTCTCGGCTCCGCGCCACACGCTCCGTCAGCATCTCCACGCTGCCCCTCTCCTCCTCCAGCTCCAGCTCCATGTGCTTCAGCTTGTCCTGCTCACATTACACGGCAACCTCAGCAGACATGGCCAACAACCAATAGGAGAACAAACTACAAAGATATTGGCTAGAAAATAATTCTTGTCACCATGGTAGTCAAGCTAGCTAGCATCTAAATGTGCCTCATTTGTGTATTATTGAACAATTATAATTTTTATAGATAAATAGTCAATACTGAAACAATCAAAAAGGTCCTGGATTGTACTATAGCACCTCCAGATCCACAAAATTCCTCTCCGTTTATGTTTGACAGCTCCTTTAAGCGTCTTCTAGTCAGTACTACCTAGACACATCTCACCTCCAGAATGCGGATCTCACGGGCTTTTTCGTTGACACTGCTCTTGCCCTCTTCCAGCTCTGCCTCTAGGTGGCGCAGTCTGTTGGTCAGAAGCTCTCTATCCAGCTGGTGGTTGTCTCTCTCCTCACACGCCAACAGGAGCTCCTTCTTCTGGCGACACATCTACACACACACATACACACACACACCCTTTCAATGCTTATGCAACGTTTAAAACTAATAAATATATAAATAAATGTAAAAATATATATATTTTTTTTCTTATATTACATAAACACGCATACCATCTTCATTGCGCACACACGCGGTAATTTCCTTCGGGATTAATAATGTTTTTATCTATCACACACACACACCTCTTCCTCCAGTTTCCTCAGGTTAATCTGGCTTCTCTCCAATTCTGCGTGCACATCGTTTCCACGGCGCTGCGCCTCCTGCGTCTCTCTGCGCGCCCGCTCTCTGTGCTCCTCCAGCTGAGCTTTGAGAGTCTGCGCCTCCTCTTTGGAGGAGGCCAGCAGAGAGTCATACTGCGGGGGAGGAAACGGAACGCTTCAGAGGCTTTGCATTCCTCTCTACCCCTCCAGATATCGTAGGCTCACACGGTTCTCTACCCCTCCTCTACCAGCCACATGCACTTGTGTGGACACTTTTAAACATCAAAAGTTAAGTGGGGCACAAAGTTAGCTTGATCATTAGTTTGCCGCTACTAGACAAATAGAAGGGATAATAAACTGAACTGACCTCCTTGTTGACTTTCTCCAAAGCCTTCTCTTGCTCTCGTTTGAGGTCCTCCAGCTGTCTGTTGGCTTGTGAGAGTGTCTCTCTCTCCTTCTCCCTGTCCTCCAGGCGCGAGCTGAGCTCGCGCTGCTCCTGGCCCAGTCGAGAGGCTCTTCTCTTGGCCTCGTCCAGCTGGGACCTCAGCCCTTGTATCTCAGTGTGGAGGGTCAGCTCTGCTTCTGAGCTCTGGGTGGCGCTGCTCTGCAGCTGGGCCTGAAAGACAGACAACGGCACAAGTGTTCAGAAATGATCAAATCATGGCTGCTGAATTATTGACCTTCTCCTATCCCTTTTCATTCTCTGCATTTGACCATCTTTGTCTATTTCCCTGTTTCTAATGCTTCTGTAACAACAGAATTTTCTGTTGGGATCAATACAGTGTTGCATTAAATCAATTCTTCACGTTTTCTTTCCTATTCCATTTGCTAATAATAAATAATGTATATTTAATGTGTATCTAACCACAAAGTAACATAAATAATCCATATCTGACTATGTAATGCTTTAATAATTGTATTTTCCAATAAAGAAACGTCCCTGGGTGGACTCGAACCACCAACCTTTCGGTTAACAGCCGAACGCGCTAACCGATTGCGCCACAGAGACTGGGTCTTCCGCGATACTGGTGTTTTTACTGATGGGTACCTTACAGTCATATGCTCACTGAGCAGCAATATGATTTTGTTTTGTCATTTCTGGTAATAGAGTTAGTTAGTCGGCTTAAATTTTCATGATGTTCCTTCTTTGCAGTATTCCACGCAGTATTCCATTTTGAAATGCTGCCACCTAGTGTCTACATTTGCAATGATCCCAATATAACTTGATTAAACTATTGTTATGCTGCATGTGAGAGAGATCTCACCTCTAGGCGTGAGAGTTTCTCTCTAAGACGTGCGTTCGCCTCCTCCTGCTCCTGCTGTGCGTCTCGGAGAGCGTTTACTTCTGTCTGGGTCCTGGTCAGACGGGTCCGACTGGTCTCTAGGTCCTCCTCAGCTGATGAGAGCTTTTCTTTGAGACGGGAGGCTTCTCCACGCGCCTCCTCAAGCTTCTGCTCCAGCTCTGAGATGACAGTTGGGTTTGGGAGCTACAGGCAGGGAGTATTGAGGCACAATGGATGGGTGGGAGATTAGATTTAGATTAATGGGACTAAAAGTGGGGGTTGGGACCCCCTGAGGGGTGGCAAGATGTTTCTGTGTGTGGGGGAGGGGGCATAACATTTCTAAATAATTATATTATCGTTGATCTAGTTTCATTATCTTTAATAAAATGTGCATAAAGTGTGGCATAAATAAAGACATAGTTAATGACACCCCCCAGAATGCATGCATAATGGGTACAAAAATCTGAATTAGACAATAATTATTATTCTTGACAATAATTAAAAAAAAATGATGCTCTATAAAATTAGCCAACCTGTTTGTTTTTCTCCTGTGCCTTGGCAAAGTCCTCTTTGGCTCTCAGTAACTGCTCCTTTAGCCTGTCAATCTCATATTTAAGCTCAGCCCCCTGCTCCTGGTGAGCCTTTTTAAGCGAGATGACCTCCATGACCTTTTTATCCAACTCGACCCTGTGCTTCTCCACCTCAGACTGGACCTTCTGCAGGTTGGCACGGGAACTCTGGAGCTCCTGGACAGAAGCACACAAAACACTTGAAACTACAAAACAAAAAAACGCAGGTTACATGTTCATGAGAACGCACCATCATGAAAGCATGTGGATATGATTCTAGACATATCTAATGTCTACTCATATGTCAGCTATTATAAAATAAGACGCTCCTTTTTCTTCTTCCTAAAGGGCACATTTGAACAAAGTTTTGACTTGTCCCACCCCTCAATATCTGTTAACAGATTACAACTACCTGCCACCTGTCTAAAACGTGCCCCTAAAAATTCATGAGCAGTTTTACTGCACCTTGTTGAGGGTTTGTGTGTGGCCAGGTTCTGGTATCTGCTGTTTCATAGTGTTTACTCTCTCTTGGAGCTCTTTCAACTCCTCCTCAAACTCTTCTTTCTCCAGACGAGCCTGTAACAGTCTGAAATATGTGCAATGTTTTTAATAAACATAAGCAGTATACACATTATCATCAGCACTTGGCGGCCGGATCAAAACGTGGGTTTGGTTTAATCACAACAACTACATCTTAGTTGAATTGGATGTTAATAAGCTATTGAATGAAGATTTCATTGAATCTCTTTATTCAACAGATAATTCCAGTTAATTAATTTTCTACACCTAAATCTACCACACAAAGACCATCCACACTATATATTTTCTTAGCATCACATTGTAGGCGCTTCCATGTAAACAGAAGCACTCACAACAGTGCAAGTGTAAACACATACAACACATACAGTATATCTAGTGTGGATGTCCAACATTAGCACATTAGTACTACTAGGCACATCCAAGTGTGCACATCTACGTGTGCACTACTGTGTCTCACGGTGGTGCAGGAGTCCAGGATGGCTCTCTGACAGACAGTGAAGAAGAGACGGACCACGACAGACGAAAGAGAGATGGATGCACGTTAATGGCGCAACTTGTGAAAAAGGGGAAGAGGGAAACAGTGAAGTCCCAGTGAAAACACAAGCAGAAGTGAATAAGTGACACCACCAACACCGCTTGTTTGCGTATGTGGAGACTCACTCCTGTTTGGTGGTTCGCAGCTCATCTCTGGTGGTGTGAAACTGCGCCATCCAGTGGCTGCTCTCGTCCCTGCAGTCCTCTAGCTGCTGTTGTAGAGAGCGAACGGAGGAATTCACACGTAGCCTCTCGGCCTCAATACCTGCCTGAGACTAAAACAGGAAAAAAGACTATCTGAAGGTATGAAGCGTAGCACTTCTTATCAATCATACCGAGAGGAATGATAGGACACCCTCCTAGAGAGAGATGACAACCGGGAAAAAAAAGAAAAGTGGATTAGTGGAGAATCATGGCGTTAAACTGCTGCAACAGAACTGCTAAGGTGCCCATGGTCTAAGCAGGAATTGTGTGCCTTGCCTAAAGGAATTAGGCATGGGTTCTGGCAGGAGCAGATATAATCGCTTAATCTCCTTATATAGAAAATAAAGCTTAAAAATAAAATAAAAAATACACTCCTCGTTTGTGTTACATCGCGGACGGCTGTAAGGTGAGGGGTAGAGAAGGGTATGTGGCTACTAGAGGTTTATCCAGACAATCGATGAGAGTCGGGTTAAATGCAAAACAGTTCACGTCTGGGCACACAGTATAGGGTTCTGTACCTGGGACACTTGCTCCATGCTGCTCCGGAGCCTTTCCATGTCGGTGCTGTACTGCTCTCGCAGGGCCTCCATCTCCTTGTCGTGGCTGGCCACCTCCTCCTTCAGGGCTCCCTTCAGAGCAGTCAGCTCTCGCTCCCTCTGCCTCAGCATGTCCTCCAGCTTCTGCTTCAGCTGGCACACAGAGGACAGCTCCCCCTGGCACAGCATCAGGTTCTGCACAAACACAACCATGCCATCATCATCATTATATTGCATTGCAGCACAGGACAACGCTACAATCACATTTAAAAAAAGCTGCAGTTGACAACTTTGGGAAATTGAGAAAATGGGGTTGACTATTTTATACACACATTCAGACACACCCTTGGAGGAGGTAGGGTAGTGATATTTTTCCCAAAAGCCATGTCGATATACTGTACATAATAATATTAATGAGTATTTAGTATCTAGTTATGTCTGCTGCAACTTCAGTAGACCAGGTGTCAGCATTAGGGGTCCAACAACAGCTGTTTTTGGGAGAAAACTACTTATTGGACCTATAATCATTGGATTTATTAGATTCCCGTTTTGTATGCATTGTTCTCATGAGTACATTAAGCTTTTCTGTTCATTTCATTATTTCTCAGTGAGATGTGTGTGAGGTACCGTCTTGATGTTGCCGGTCTCTCTCAGCTCATCCTGAAGCTCCGCCAGCTGGTCCTCCATTTCTCTAACCCGGGACTCTGCATTCTCCCTCTCCATGCGCAGCTGAGTCAGCCTGCGTGTGGGTAGAGACAGACAGGACAGATATACCGCGATGCTCTTCAACTTCAATTCATACAGTTAGGTTTAACCTACATTTGGTTGCTATGGATAGAAATGAAAACGGCAGTAAGTTAATTTTGGTCTTAAAAAGGGCAGGCAAAAACTGGTCCCCGATTGAAGAAACGTGCACACTGCCAGTATCCATCTTTTAGAACATTTCAGAAAGTGGACTGATGTACTCTTATGCCCACATTTGGGATTCTGCCACTCACTCAGACTGCGTTTGGTGTAACTCATTCTTCTCCCTGTCAAGCATCTCCTGCAGCTGCAGGTTTTCATCCAAGCATGTCTCCAGCTCCACCTTCAGAGCAGGGTCAGACTTACCTCCAGAGTCCTAGACAAACAAAGACGTCAAACGTGAGAGTTTTGGAAAATTGTCATGAATTATTTGCTTATGGGAAATTAGAAAACAGTCTCCATATCGCTCTATACATAGAGCAATAGGCATAAGAGATTAAGTTCTTCAGGGGTATTAAGGCAAAACCTTCCAAATGTCTTAAAACCAACATAAAATGAGTCATCATTAAAGATTAGTACGAGTTTGTGGTTGTGACCACCTCTGCACAGGCCAGAAAGGGTTTATCTCGAATGCAAGTGGAACCCGAGCCCACTTAATCAAATTACAACATAAGTACTTATAAAAGACGCAACACAATGTTACATGGACAGTATTAGAACCTGCCCACAATTTCCTTTATAAACACTAATGTCATTCTGAAGGAACTAAGGTTTGTTTGTTTGTGTGTGTGTGTGTGTGTGCAAGTGTGTGTGCACGCGTGTGTGTGTGGTGGTCGCGGTGTTGGAAGAAATCCATGAAAGTAGAGCCCATTGGCTCCTGAATGTCCTCATGAGGCAGCTCTCCATTTAGCACACTCTAGCCCACAGTTCAAGACAGACAACCACCCAAGACGCCAACTCTACCAGCTGAGGGGCTACAAGCTCCTACACAACTCTCTCATACAACCTACTCTGTTGTACACCACCATGATGGATTTTAAATAAAACCATGAATGTGTGCTTCTATGGCAGACTGTCATCTTTAATTTAAGGGTATTGACAGCAATATTGGCTGAACCGTATAGGGATGACAACCATTTTTATACATACACTTCACATTTCTGGGGATCAAAAGTAATTAACATAATGTTAAATAAAATCCTCATGAATAATACTCTGTTGTAAATCCTTTGCAGTCAATGACTGCCTGGAGTTTGGAACACATACATCACAAGTCAATGGGGTTCCTCCCTGGTGATGCTCTGCCAGGACTCTACTACAGCAGTGGGGACTTTTTGCCTTTAATTTTATTTTCAGCAAGTGAAATGTGCATATTTGATTGGATTCAGATCAGGTGATTGACTTGGCCATTGAAGAACATTCCACTTTTTGGCCTCGAAGAACTCTTTCGTGGCTTTAGCTGTATGTTTAGGATCGTTGTCCTGCTTCAGTGTGAACCGGCGTCCAACGAGATGCATTTTGTTGAATCTGTGCAGATAAGATGGTTCTGTACACCTCTGAATTCATCATGCTACCATTGTTTGAAGTTGCATCATAAATAAATAAATGCCATAGAGCCAGTTCCAGAGGCAGCCATTACACTGCCTCCACCATGTTTCACAGACAGAGTTGTAAGCCTAGGATATCGGGCTGTTGTTCTCCATACTCGCCTCTTTCCATCACTCTAGTAGAGACGTACCTGTGTCTCATCTGTCCATAACACATTGTTCCAGAACTTCGCAGGTTTCTTTAGGTATATTTTGGCCAACTGTAACCAAGCCGTTCTATTCTTAAGGGGTACAAGTGGTTTGCATCTTGTGGTAAACCCTCTGTAGTTAGTCGGGTGAAGTCTTCTCTTAATTATTGTCTTGGACACAGATACAGTACACCTTTGTCTTAGAGAGTGTCCAAGGAATAGCTGAGCAGCAAATTTTATAATTACGTCTGGTCCCTTGGGGGACTACACATAAACTGCTGCAATTCCTACACCGTTCACTCGATTAGGATGTACATATTGTACCCTGAATTTGAAGGTGAGAGTCTGTAACCTTATGTGCATTGCTTCATTTAAACACCAATATGTTAAAATAACACAATTTGTGTCACTGTCCAAATACTGGGACCCCACTGTATATTATAGAAAACCACAGACCAACTTGAAGTTTGAGATTTACAGTATATTAAAGAGCAATCAATACTGATGTCTTATCCACCCACCCTCCGCTCCTCCTGCAGAGCACTCTGGAGCTCTGCCATCCTTCTCTCCAATGCCCTCTTTTCTCTCATCCAATCCCCACTGGAGCTCTCTCTGGGCTGTGAATAAAGGAGTGGGGAAGCATAAGGCAGACAGACACGGAACGCTAGCATGCTACCAGCTGATCAGCAATGTCAGAGAGCACAAACCTTCAGACTCTGAAACTTCTGAAGGATAACCTTCACTTTGTGCATGATGACAGCGTTGCTATCGTTGGTACTGAGGGAGGGAGATGACAAGCATAAAAGATCAGTTACAGTAACCTAATCGTCCATGACTAATTGATAAGATTGATGGCCACAGGCCAAGGACAGGCCTCTTGTGGAGGAGGTCCATACCCATCTTTGAGGATGTTGTATATGGTCTTCATGAGCTGTTCCTCCTCCGTGCTCATCTCTGGGTTCGGAACCTGGTCCAGCAAAAGGTCAGGGGTCCCCTTTAGACAGATCAGGCCAAACAACACTTATGTTGCGTTATATACGCTGCAGAGCGTAAAACTTTCTGTACACAAGAGAAGACTTTATCCACTTACCCGTGTGTCCGTCTGATTGGCCAAAGGCGTCTCCACAGTAACATATCTCCCTGGTGATGATCGCTGATTGGCAGGGAGGCCGGTAACCATGGTGCCCTGGCTGTGGCCCAGGCTGCTGTGAGAGGAGGACTCGGGGGAGGAGTACGGATTGGGGGCGAGGAGAGGGGAGGTATTTCTGGGGTCCTCTGGTCCCAGAGACTGATGTCTCTGTTGGGCTCCAGTATGCCCACCATCGAACCTGTTTATCAGCCTGTTGACAGGAGTCCGTCTCTCTGGCTGGGGATGAGAGTCAGGAATGGACTGAGTGCTCCTTGCTCTGCTCAGAGTGCCGTTCAGCCCTGCCTGGTATGAGCCACCCCATGCGTTCCTCTCCATGCCTCCCTCTCTCACACGTGCCACCCCGACTCCGATCCCGCCATCCAGGTTGCCATAGCTACCGGACCTTCCGTCTCCTGGCGGCCTGCCCATGTGGAAGTCCTCACGCCCAGCACCCACCTCACCGCCGTCTCTTTCCAGCAGCGAGCCGTGAGAGTGGGCCCTTCGAAGGCCAGCTCCCTGCCCCTCTCCCCCCTGCTCCCCACCATCTCCTCCCACCTCGGCCTTCTCTCTCCCCCTGGGAAGGCTGTTATAGCTTGGGGGGTACTGGGTCTTGAGCTGGACACCGTAGGAGTCCCCCTTCTCCCCGCCGTCCTTTAGGACCACATAGGGCTGGCCAGCGATGCCCTGCACCCTGACTGCCACTCCATACTTGGAGCCGGCCTGGGTTTTGGCCCTGGGCTGGGCTCCAGGGTGCCCCCCACTGGAGTCTTGGAGGTCCGTGATGAAGCGAATCTGGACTCCATAGTCCACCGGGGTCTTCCGACCAGAGGATGCAGTGCTCATGCTGCAAATGGAAAAAGCAATGAAAAGATGAAGCCTGGTCACCAGGTCATTCTTCTACAAATTAAAAGGGCATATGATCTATATTGGTACAATATTATCATTTAATTGTTAGCAGTCTTCCCAAC
The DNA here is from genome assembly GCA_027575585.1 of Percopsis omiscomaycus. Lineage (NCBI taxonomy): Eukaryota > Metazoa > Chordata > Actinopteri > Percopsiformes > Percopsidae > Percopsis > Percopsis omiscomaycus. The sequence continues at coordinate 10,447 of JAODLI010028643.1, read as the reverse complement.
ACTCTGTACTTTGCCCAGAGAGGCCACCAGAGTACCATATGCAGCACATAACACAACACTATTCCAGTTATTGCCCTTAGCTAATGTTGCACTCCTAAAACAAATTATCTATATATCCCACATGGCTTATTTGGAATATGACCTTATTAAAAATATGAAAGAGCGGTTATACTGTAAGCCAAATATGGGATATTGCCATATTGTGGATTGTATTAGTGTGCATGAAAATGTGGCCAATGACATTGAATCTGAGTGAAAGTGAAATGGTCTTACAGGTTGCAGTAGATGTAGGGTTGTGCAATTATGACAAATGATGATGCAGATTATTTTTTAATTATTATTGTGATTATTACTGTGATTATTAACTGCAAACAATAGAATTACAATTAAATACTTATGTGGTGTCAACTGCAACCAAACTTAACATAGCATACTTTTAGAAAAAGATGCATTTAGTAGACACAGCTAATAGTTATTTGAGTTGGTAAAGTAATATAACTAGCACTTCAAAAACTAAAACTTCAAGGATACGATAAGTCAACAAGGAGATATGCCTTTATTCTTTATGCCTCTCAGAACAACAATCCAGTTTTTGGCCAGTGGATTGTGTTCATGGTTCACTGTGGGTGTGGGGGACAGACGATCATTGGAATAGTAGGGTTCAAACGATTACTCCTTACAGTCTAAACAAATTCCTGAGGAATATTGAATTAGGGAAATCACCTGTTGACACCTGTGACCCCGAATGGGCAAAATACCGTAACATCGCCTGGCACAGCCTGGCTTTGAATACACAGAAATACAGATGTGGGTTGCAGTTTGTTTCTGGTTCTTGTCTGATGGAGTGGACTTTGTCCTCGTGGTACTACATTAATCATTAACCTGACAAAACACACCCATGTCTAACGAAAGTAAGGTTGGGAAACCTTACTTTCCCAACCCACTAGCTGTGTGTGAACTAGGCCAACTAGTCTACTGTGCCCTAAAGCCTATTCCCTTTTTTTTGCATTACTTTTGTGATCGAGTTGATGGGAAAATAGGGCAGTAGGTTGTACCGTTCAGAAATACTGCCCAAGATTGACACAATGGTGTGATTTGTAAAATGCAAATAAATGTGTCAGTGTCATTATAAAAGTGTATATAAAAGCATAGCTCAGTGGCTTATCCTTAAAGAGGAAAGGTTTTATTAAAAATAAAAACAACAAAACTGTCAACATAGCGATTTAAATAAGCACATATTGCAATTAAGTCATGAGCCAAGGACTTTTTGTTCTCTATACAATAGTGATAAATTTTTATAACCACAACCCTCATATGATGAGTCATTTTTTGTCTATTCAACTGTCATATTAATTCATCACCACTACGTCACTATTTTACGTCAGACTCGCACCTAAACATTCCTGGTCTTGCCTTTCAGTCTATTAAACAGCCTTCCTGCTGTGTGCTCTCATCACAAGGTTATTATACAGCATGCTTCATTGGGCCTACTGCTTCCTGACCTCTCCAGCGCTTTGCCCGTTCTCCCTCCATTTTCCAAGGTGAGACACAGACCGGAGGGAAAGGAGGGTGGAACAGAGAAAGCTTGTATGCTCTTATCAGCGTTCTATGCTATAAAAAACAGTGGGGCTGTGTTCCTTGCAAAATACTTGTCCCACACAGTCTCATAAGTAACACTAACTCACTGCTGACAGATACGGTGAAGTGGAACGCATGGAAACAACGTAATACACGGTCTACATCCAAATAATAAACTGACACAAGAGGAAAAAGGTTTTCATGAGAGTTTTGAACTGCTTAGGGAAAAACAGAAGGAGATGCAGCCAAACATGACCCGAGAAACACAGACCCTTACCCTCTTGTCCCAGTAAGAAAACCTTGAAGCAAGAACAGGTGCCAGGAGATGTCTGGGCTGGAGGATGACAGGGCAATATTTTGTGAATGACCTCTAAGGCTGTAATTTGTGTTGATGTGAATATGCGCAAGTCAATGAACATCTGCTCATCTGAAATGTCGATTTGCCATCCTGTGGGATTGGCTGAGAAAGTGCCCTGTCACAAAGCGTTTGTCCAGTTGAGCATCAAACTCACAGCCCACACTCTTCTAGGGCTGTGCATACAAATACACAGAACAAGACGGAATAGATATACAAAATGAAAGAGAATTCAATATTTAGTATTCATGTTTTCAACTGATTTAAAACTGTATTGTGATGTATTGTATCGTATCGTGACCCATGTATCGTGAGGTCCTTGCCAATACCCAGCCCTACTCTCTTCAGACCCAAGGCAAGCAAACAAAGCGGGGTGATTTCAGTAGCAGAAGCTATGTAGAAAATAGAAGGTTCATTATTTCAGGAAGAACGGATGGAGGGTCAGTGATCAATAACCCAGTAAGGACAGAGGCCACTCCTTTTATTTATAGTGTGTTCATTAAACTGTCTTACTCTGTTTGTCCACCGCCATTTCATTTTTCCTAATTGATTCATTACGCCATGGAAGGTACTGTTGAGTTGACCCAGAATCTGATGGAGCCGAGATGAGAAACCAAACCCATCCTATTGTCCAGATGATGTGGGGCAGAAAATAAGGGGCAACAATTCTGAGAATGCCATGACTGACCCCCACCCACCGTCAACCCATTTCCACTACCCCTTCTGTCCTTCAGCCAGAAATGAAATTCTTGTGTGACTCTAATAGCCCCCTCCGTTTTTCAAACTGCGTATTATGCAACCTACAAGGACATTACTAGGTCCCATATCTTGCTAAAACAAATAAAGTCAATATAGAAACTAGTAAATAAAACACATTTTTGTGCATCTCAGTAACTACCCTGTCATGCAGGCTAATCCTATTTGTTGTTTATGTGTGTATAATAGAACAAGAGAGTTTGCGGTTGTAAAACCTCACACCAAATCCAGCCCCGGATAAACCAAGTAAAGGAATCACCAGCTCTATGCCTGTATTATTCATAACCGTATAACCGCACCTGCCGATAGGTTGGTTTTCTAACATTGGTGGATTTCAAGGTCTTAGACTGACTTACTTTGTATTCCTGTCAGGCTGTTTGCTGACCCTGTGCCCTGGTCTGATATTAAATTCTCTCCTGGCAAATTGAGTTGAGCCCTTCTCGGAGACGGACTGTAAAGCATACTTAAGAGATTAGGAGGGTGTGGAGAGAAACAGCAGGAATGTCTGGAGTCATGCAAGTGCCATCAGTGACTTGGTGAGTCAGAGGGGCTCTTTTGCTCTGATTACGTACAGTATGTGCTGCTGTACAAGTTGATAGGAACTATAGGAAGCACTGGACAACATCTTATGTTTAATCTGAAGTCTTAAAATATGATTATTTAAAAAAAAGAAAGTGGTGTACAATATATTAGTGTCTCAATAAATATTAGTCTAAAAATTAGACACGGTTAGTTAGACACAATGGAACAGAAGGTCATTTTCTTTTGGTTCTTTTTGAACAGTCACTCTTTTCTCTCTGTGTTTATAACATTCTTGACTTAAACTAGATCCTTCCTTCTCTCCAGGAGTCAATCTCTCTCAAAACTTGATCCTGCTCCTCTTTCACACCCCAACAAACAGCCATTTATTCCTCTCCACAATTCCAATGGAGGTCACTGGCATAACAAAGAAACTTCAGTGCTACTAAATATTACACAAACCACATCTTACCACATCTTTCGAGCACATAAACGCATATCTCCCTTTTGTAGCATTCTTCGTTTCTTTATCGACACAGTATAGAAGCACAGATTATTTGCACACTTCGGTAATGAATAGCCTAACCTAACGTTACATGTGTCCACCTGCAATTACTCAACCCGAATAATAGAGTTGGGCAAAATGTTTAAGTTACGGAATAATTACGGAAAACAAAGACAGTTTCACAAATTAGAAGTCCCACTTAAAAATTGTAATCGGCATAGAATTCGCTGCCTCCAGTACGTCACCGGTTTCATCTAGTTCAAGCGAAACATGATGAGCGTCGGTTTTTCTAAAAGGTGCCAGTATAAATGCGCTACGTCCAACATAAATACGACGACGGAATTTTATAAAAACACAATTAAATACGATTCTTTCAATATACAATACATTTAGGCGAATGTGTACTTGCCCATGTGCACCTACTCTGCGCAAATTAAAAACTTGTCATTAGAGTAACGTCACTAGTGCACTTAGCGGACTTAAAGGCTACAAAGTAAAGTAAACTGGAGTCCTCGTGCTTTGCTATTAACACAACACACAACCGAATTGAAGAACTATAGGTCTACAGTAAAGTTAGTTATATGGTCTGACAGGTCAGCTAACACTGTCTATGTTAGCTTTCTGGCTATCTAAAGTCCAAAACACAACTTACCTTCACAATCACTTAAAACTGTTAAGTGATTGGTTCTCTTTTGATACTCTGCTGCTCTTATATCGATGACTTGGATGATAACTCACGCACGGATTATATATACTTCAAAATCCATGAAGAAAACTGGAAACAACGCATTCACAAATGAACAGTCACACAAGTTCATAATGCGGCTTCAACAACCTGTTACCTTTGTCATCGATGTAAAATGACCCGCCCAGCCTCCAAAACAGAGTACTCTGATTGGATTATCGAATCGGTATAGGCGGATCTCGAACCGTGCCCTCTTTGACTATTGGCAAATTACATGTGTCAATCTTTGCTCAGAGTACAGTGTAAATTTGGTTCTGGGATTTAATTAACCCCCAAAAATGTATTTATTATTAACCAGAATGAAACAATATTTCTAAAACAGAAAATCATTTTTAAAGCAGAGATGAGCAAGGACGTTAGAGTTGCTTGACGATATCTTAAAACCCGCCTATTGTCAAGCCGTTTCATTGAGTTCCACTAGAGGGTGCAAGGATCCACAGAGTTAGGCGTAGACCTTCTTGGAACTTTAGTATCAGTGTTATGCTTGATAAGCTGACTTATAGACCATACATTTTAAATTTGAAATGAAATTACTGACCGATTGTAGCTGCAAAGATACATGCACATGTTAAGTCAATGCCAGTATTTGGGCGGGTCAGTTATCTCGCTTTTGTCTTTTTATGTCATAATAAAAATATTAATGATAATAAATAATTGAATCTAGGTGATATGGTCACAATACCACAGCGCCTAATAAAATTGCAATTACGGCTAAATAATACATTGTCAAACCCGCCAGGTGTGGAATATTATTTATAGTTAACTATTACTGACCCTAAATTAATAAATTACCATGTAGGCTACCTATCTAACTCTACGTCAGCACAATTTTACTTTAGTGAGATTTAGATAGATATGCTGTTGTGATAACAGCCCGCCGCCACGCCCAGTACGCGCAACCCCTCCATAAAGTCCAGCAACATCCTATATTGTACACTTTTCGCCTGCTCGACAGACTCGACGCACAATATCACACTCCGGGAATGGGATCTCCAGTGACTTTAAAGAAGAACTTCCACTTTTTTCGAGTTTACGCTCTCCAATGGCTACTTTTCAAACTGCAGGGATAGTTTTTCTTGCAGGTGACGAGAGAAAAGAAATAGGCTAAATGCCACTGGCTAATGAGGTCCAATACACCAGAGGCTGTTTAGTGGCCAGAAGAGTTCAGGCGTTGGTAATTAGTTCAACATTACAACTAATATTCTGCTAAACATTGTGGATATATACTTTAAAACAGCTTGATCTAAACAGCATAAACTGAAGCGTGCGTAAAATAGTCGTGCGTAAAATCGGTGCCATTGCACTCCAAGAATTTCAATTTGGCAAGGACAGATAATGCTAGTATATTTTTGAAATTTTGAAATTTGTGTTTACTTGGTTTTGAAAACGCTACATAATTTGGCAATCATGGCAAAATGGTTTAAAGATTTTCCCATTAACCTGAAAAACGGAACTGAACGGGTTCGCTCGGCGTCCGAATCTGGTACACAAACTCGACCAAAACTAGCGTTTTCACGGGACAGTCTGAAAGTAAACCAGCGTAAGGAAGGCATTGGGGGAATGGGCAGTTTACTTGCTGGAAGAAATCGAAAAAATTCTGCTATTGAATTGGGTCGCAATGGCACAGGCCCTTGTGGAACAATGTGGGATAGTCTAGCTCCTGGAAAGGGTCGCAAGAATTCCAAGCTTGAGATAGCGGCGTCGGATGAAAATCGTCAGCCTAGAACCTCTAGTTTGGCCCAAGCGTACATTAGCAGAATGATCAAAGTAGACAAACAGGCCAAGACCTCCAAACTGAACGGGACAACTGAGCAGAAGACACCTGAGAACGAAAGAAGAAGGGCAGATATAAAAACCGCCACCGTGAGTATGGGTGTATGAGGGCATCTATGTTGTGATTAGTATGTTCTCTGTTCCTTCATGTAGTTTACTGTACTACATTAGGCTATATATTTTAACACATTTTATTTTGTTAGTATTTTAAAGAGTTTGAGATTTTCTTTGTGTTGTCCCTCCCTTTGTGGATTCATACATCTTCTGTTTCCCTTGCTCCCAAAAGACCTCCAATGAACACAATACAGTTCTACTGTGTTGTGTAACATCAAACAGGCCAAACAATGGGCTGACCTCTTTGCAAAACTATTTCCTCTTGAGCCTCTATTAATTGTCAAGCGGTCATAGACAACCACACGAATAGATATAGACACACACACGCACACACAACGCACATACACAACATGCAATGCACACACTGTATTATATCCCTGTTATTCCTGTTCTGTTGTCTGGGGGTAAATACGCATGTGAATAGGTAGGGGCCTGTCATTGTGCGTTCTGACAAGTCTATTCTCTCCCCCAGCTGATCATCCTGGAGGACTACGCAGATCCATTTGATGCAGAGAAGACAAAAGAACAGAGAGAGGCCGAGCGAGCAGGAATCAATGACGGTTACATGGAGCCTTATGATGCCCAGGTCATCATCACAGGTAAGAGCTAGAACTGTCGTTCTATTCCATCTATAATTCACTCAAAGACCTCTCACGTGGCTGCAGTTCGGCAGGTCTAAAGATCCAGACAGACAGGCAGATATACTAAAACATTCATTTTATTTTTATTTGTACTTTGATTTCAATGACATTCCTCAAAAGGGGGCAAAAAGCAAAGCTAGAACCTCAGACTCGCAGTCTCTCCTCTGACTTCCCTCCCGGCCGACAGTTGCTATAGAAACAGAGCTGTGCAGGGACAATGGGTGCAGCTTCCTTTTCCAACTTCCTGTCTCCTGCCTCTGTTTCCTTTACCCCATTCTCTAGATAGGAAGTTGGTCCCAATACTCTCCCTCCACACGCACACACATTATATTTTACGGTCCCTGATGTGTGAAAAAGAACCGAAAGACCCCTCGGCCCACCCCCATGGTGCATGGGGTCCCCCTGGTCTCACCCAATCGTTTCCCAGCAGCCAGGAAGTGGCCTCTTCAGCCCTCCAATCAGGCGCTATGTTGACCTTTCTTCTCGTAGCTCCATTGTTTGGTGGCACAATAGAGCAGACAGACAGACTGCCTGTCAAACCACAAAGAAACACAGCACATTATACAGTGAAATGTGTAAAGACTTGTGATAACAAACAGGGTTCAGTGTGTATTAGAACAGGGGGTGAAGAATGACAGTTAACATGACTCAACAATAAAGTAGAGTTCCTGATGCTAAATTGAATTACTGCATTCATATAACAACACAAGGTTGAATAGCGTAGTATGTATGATTTAAATTGGGTCAATAGACATATTTCAGTACGAATTTCAACTCATTTCCGGAGGATGCTATAATATAAAATAGTATAAATATAATGATAATGATAATCTATATGATAATATATATATATACTGTATATAATCAGTGTGTTGCTGAATTTATTTATTCCCTGCTTTATGTAATTTCACTGATTCAAATGCATTTGTAAGACAGCAAAGTTATGATAGACTCTTTTTTCTACTCTACTCTACTACATAACACACAGTCGTGTAAAGCAAAAAAAAAAAAAGTTACATAAAAAAGTATAGCAGCTAAGCTTTAAGTTAAGAGTGACACTTCCGAGGCGCCAGAAAGGAGCAACCAGAAGGCAACTTTCCAGAACGGCGATACCTAATTCATTTGACTGTGATGGCTTGAGTGAACAGTTTACATCTCCTACAACCATTCATCGACTGCGTGACCGTTCTGTTGTAGAGGTTCGCAGACGAGGCTCCAAGGACCTCCTGAAGGTGTGCGTCCTGCTGGACCGAGGCCAGGGAGAGAGAGGGAAGGGAGAGGAGGGCAAGCTTCCGCCCCTCAATATCTACGACACACCCTATGAAGGGGGACTGGAAGGCGACAGCGAGGGGGTGTGGATCCCCGTCACGCGGCCAGAGTCTGACGGCCGTCCCCCTGGGGAGTACGAACATCCCTGGGAATGGAGGAAGGAGGACATTGTCCGAGCGCTGTCAGGTAGAGAGACTTAGTGCTGGACATTCATTAGACTGCAATGCCCCCCCCCCTTCCCCAACAGGAAAAGTGCCTTGAAGAAGACCTTAAATTGTCTCATTTAGCTTTATTGCTGAGCCAGCCTCTCAAAACAGTTACAGTGACAGTTACTATTACACCTAATATGGTCATACGATATAGGATATTAATGTCCATCCAAGAGTATTTGTGAAGTGTAAAACACAATGCTGGCTCTCAGAACTACAATGACCGTATATACTGAAACTCCAGTCAGAAGGGATGGGATGCCATGTTTTTTATTGGTGCATACCATAACCTTTTTATATTTGCTCTGTAGTGAAAACACACTGCGGTAGTAAAGTGTTTATTCGGGTAGTGTTGCCATGCTGTGATACAACATTATCATGTTGTATTGTTATGTATGATGGGCTGTTGTCTGTCCTGCTCCCTCCAGCTCAGTTCGAGGCGGTGGAGTGTTCTTCCAGCATAGAGAGCGGCTCCACCTCTGGCCGCCAGCAGCAACAACAACAACAACAGCAACAACAACAGCAGCAGCAGCAGCAGCAGCAGCAGCAGCAGCAGCAGCACACCCTGAGACAGAAAAACTGGAGCCACAAAACCCTCGTCCCGACCTCCTCCTCCTCCGGCTCATCTCCCTCGTTCCCCTCATCCTCGATTCTCAAACTCTCCCCTCTCTCACCCCCGTCTCCCTCCGCTGGCACGCTGAAGCTCTCCCCCCTCTCCTCCTCCTGCTCCCCCACCAAAATATCTCCTCCTTCCCCCACCTCCCCCACTGCCCCACTGGACAGTGAGGGGGCCAGGGTGGACTCCACCGTACCCTTGGAGAAACAGAGGTAAGGATGGGGCAGGGGGTTGGAAAGGAAAGGAAAGATATTCAAAAACAAAAACATATAAGGCATGCTAAACTAGTGGACACAAACTCCCATGAAAACAACTACAAATCTAACATGTTGTAAACTATACAATATCATACAATGTATAATAGTTAAGTAGCATGTACATACGTGTTGTAAAAAACGGGTACTAAATTATTAATTTGTATAATGTATATGAAATGTATAGGAAATGGGCCATAATCATGTACCAAAACATACACAAACAAAATATGTTCACACATAAAGTTTACAAATTGTAAAGTTTACAACATAGAATGTATAACTCATTGACATACAGTCGATATGTGGTGTGTTCAGGTCAGCTGATAATATATACAGTATACTACTACCTGTATTTCCTGTTGTCGTGCATTGCTGAATGTCAGTGGGCTTGTTTACGAATGTCTTTAGCCTGTATTGCCAGTGGCAGATTGTATTCTACCCTCTTGACAACTGCCTCCCTGTTATTCTCCATTTATCTCTGCTCCTTCCCACCCTCTTCAGCTAATCTCTTAATCATCCACCTCTGACAGTGCCACCCCATTCATCCAACAAACGCGCGTCTGTCTGATTTATGTCGGCCGTAAATATTTTTTTGAAACATCCTTTCTCTCCCGCACTCGTTTAACCCCCCACCCTCGTAGTCGCCTATCGCTGACCCGACGGCGGACATATATCTCTGTATGTGAAAGTGCTGTGCATGTCAGTGATGTGCCGTCTCTTCCGTCCCAAGCTGGTACCACGGCAGTGTGAGTCGCCAGCAGGCTGAGGCTCATCTGCAGCGCTGCAGGGAGGCCAGCTTTCTGGTGAGAGACAGCGAGTCAGGGACCAGCAAATACTCCATCGCTCTGAAGTAAGTATAAGTACAAGCGTGGCTTGTGGCGGGGTTTGTGTGTCAAGTGTGTGTGTGTGTGTGTGTGTGTGTGTGTGTGTGTGTGTGTGTATGCGTGTAGGCATTTGTTGCTCACCGCTCATTCATTTGAGTTCATCAAAGCTGTTTGCACTGCAACCTTTACAGTTGTTAACTGTAAATCAGTCTTATCTCAAGACAGCCTTATCTCTCTCTCTCTCTCTCTCTCTCTCTCTCTCTCTCTCTCTCTCTCTCTCTCTCTC
>JAODLI010028632.1:0-20186 GCA_027575585.1 Percopsis omiscomaycus | reverse complement strand
TCCCCCTCCCTCATTCTCCCCCTCTCTCTTTCTCTCTCTCTCTCTCTCGCTCTCTGTTGCCCTCTTCTTTCCCATGTGTGGTATGCACTCCTCCCCTACTGTGGACTTCAGTGGATCAGACGCACACAGACACACACACACACACACGCCCTCACGTGTGTGCGTGTCTGTGTGTGTGTGTGTGTGTGTGTGTGTGTGGGAACGCAGAACGGTTGTGTAACCGCGTGTGTTTGTGTGTGTGTATGTATGTGTGTGTGTGTGTGTGTGTGTGAGTATGTGTGTGTGTGTGTGTGTGTGTCTTTACCATGATAGCTGCCCCATGCAGCATGCAACCACCACCCTGGGTGTCACACACACACACACACACACACACACACACACACACACACACACACACATACCAACACCTACTGCATAGAGGGGCAGGATGAAAAAGCCAGCATGCATGCCTCCAACAGCGCCAGTGGGCAGGCCATGCTGACAGACTGGCAAAACAACTTGCCAAGGTCTGTTGCACACAGCAGTTGTTTCATTTGTCTGTGTGTGTGTGTGTGTGTATGCGTTCATGGCATGTCTGTGTGTGTCTGGTGCATTAAAGGCATGTCACTGACATGTCAAAAAAGCCTGTTGTAGCAGCATTGTCCAAAGTGACTTACAGTGAGAGAACTTAGTGAGAGAACGAGTACAATATTAAGGAGCAGGTAGGGTTAGCCATTTTGCTCAAGGATGCTTACAGTTGAGTGTCGGGGATCGAACCCACAACCTAACCACACTAGCCTATCCTGGCTCTTAACATGTCACAGGTCATGTCACAGCTCATGTAATCAGGTATGATTACTGCATCATATAATTATCACATAAGGTATCATAAATGTATCACATAAAGGCCCTATTTTAACAATCTAAGCGCACGGTCCACAACTTTAACGACGGAAAGAATGGTCGCAGCGCCAGGCACATGGTTCAGAAGGGTTGTACTTAATGAACACACCCATGAATTAAGTATTCATGGGTGTATTTTGGGCGTAATATGCAATAAACCAATAAGAGTGTCATCTCCCATTCCCTTTAAGAGCCAGGTACGCTTGCACCTTGGCGGATTGCTATTATAATGTTGCATTTGCCAAGGAGTAGGAAAGAACGCTTCACTGATCTGCTCATGCACAAAGTAAGAGCGGGCAAGCAGACCATCACGGCAACAGCAGGATTCCAGCAGGATAAAATCTCTTGATGATGTAGGCCCATATTAGCCTACTAGCTTGACAATGCGCACATAAAATAACAGTGAAATACTGCGCCATTGATTTCAGACCAGGTTTTTGTTGGTCAGTCACGCAATCACTTTTCGCTGCCTCAAGATACCAATGCAAACAATGTGCGTGACCACACCTCATTTTAAGACCAACACGCCGACGGGCGCTCAGATGGGCGCAAGTGCATTTGCTATTTAAACAACGTGGGCGCTGGATGGGAAAATGACAACTGCGTCGGTCTGAAACTAGCAAAAACACTTTGCGCCTGGTGTAAGATAGGGCCCTAGGTATCATTAATGTATCACATAAGGTATCGTTAACATATCACATTAGGTATGGTTAATGCATCACATTAGGTATCGTTAACATATCACATCTTGTGTCATTCAGGAATCACATCAGGTATCAAGTAATATAATAATAATAATAAATATATAGATATTAATCTTTATTCAACAATAAAATAATAATCATAATAATGATATAAAATAACAGTACTATATAACATCTACTAATACATAAACAATTCCAAAGTAGCAGTGAAACACAAGGTGGTGTGTTTATTTGTTATCTAAACCGCCCTGCCATGTTGGAGGGCTAACTTCTGTTCTAAATTAGTATAATTGCAAGTTCATCTGCGGTATTATAACTTCATGTTCATACATCTGTCTCTAAATAAATAAACCCGTAATTTCCAACACTTCGCATATCCTCCCTGCTCTAATATGAGTGGAATGTCAACAGCCATAGAATCCTCTCATGTTCCTTCAAGTCTGATAATTCCCTCCCTCCAAAGCCTCTCATCTGCTGTTCCACACTCCTTTGCAGTTTTTACCCACCGTCTTAAAAAAACACGCTGTCTTTTCATATATGGTCTGACAGACAGACATCTAGGCTGTACACAAATGTGTTTGGACTGTTGAGGCTGAAGAATGGTCATCACTATTGCTCTCTAAATATTTACCCCAGTGTCACCTCAGGCGATCCCTGGGAATAGTCCAGATTAAAACAAAAAAACTCACCGGTAAATTACAAAGTACCAAAGTACCCTTTACTGCACAGGGTTGTGAAGGGTGGAATGTGTGTGTGTGTTTGTGTGTTTGTGTATGTGGGCATGCCTTGATGTCGAACCAGAAGTGCTCTGAACTTACACATGGAGCACATTTTGGTGGAAGGTAAAGACAGAGAAAACAGAGCTCATGTGGGCATGTATAAGTGCCTGTTTTCATTGTGTTTACTTGGTGTGTTGCACATGTGTTGGTGCGTACTATACATATATTTTGTATAAGTGTATATTGGGGATTTTTCTACATAGCCATGTACAAAATGTACTAAAATGAGTGGTTGGCATTGGCATAATTACATATTCAATTATATTACAAGTTCGGTATAGATCTCTCTACCTTGACTTGGTTTAATTTGTCTATATTTAATAGACAAATTAGAATTTCAAGGTCTTCACCTAATTCAACTCACTGTTGAATTAGGTTAATAGCACTTACTACTTAATAGTACTTACTAGCAACCTATTTAATTTAACTCACATAGTTACATGTTTAAATATTATGTTTATTTAGGTAGGTAAACATCAGGAATTTACAGTAAACCTTCACGGAAAAACTCATCTACTTTGAGCAGAACTCACAACGCCTTGCAAAACTAGTAACACCACATTGTTAAGGTAAACAAGGGATTCCATGTTGATTGTTTAGATATTATGCTACTATACACCAGAAAATGGAATTTGTATACACTACACGTGTAAATGAAATGCCCTGCTCAAAATGTAAGATTTTAAACTATGTTCTAGATACACTACTGTACCTCTTTTACCAACAAACAAATCATTCTTTACAGCGTTCAGTATAGAATGTACTTACAAAATACCATGAGAGAAGAGAGAGAGAGAGCGATCATGGACGCACAAAGACACCATATTCACTGACTGTTCCCTTGCCGTAAGCTCCAAGACTCCCTTTTTTTCCCTTCTTAGTAAAATGTTCACAACTTTGCATACAGTTTTGCATGTTATTTGCATGCTGACTGCTGTCTGGCCTGCTGTGCCTGATACAGTTATGCAGGGGAAAGCCCTCTCACTGTCTCTGATTACTGATCCCGGAAGGAACACACACAGCAGCTGACTACACAGCCTGTGGGTGCAGGGAGGGCAGCATTGGAGCGGTCACACACACTGGTTTTCTACTGCACCGCTGCGCCGACTACACTGTAACCCCCTCCCAAAATGTCAGGAATGTCAAAGTTTTGTGGTAACTGATGACCTCAAAGCCAATTTAATCATCTTGTATTCATACCATTTGAAAATAATTAGCTATGGTGATTTAACATGTTTGTTTCGAGTACTTTGGCTTTCTTAATTCCATTGAGGTTCTCACAAAACCGAACTGAAAGTGAACTGAACTATTGGTATTAACAGTGAACTGTTTTGTACTGTGCTTAGTGTTAGCCCTGTTAGCAAGACAGCAGCGTACCCTTTACCATGTTCAGCAACATAATCAACTCACATGTTTGACTCAAAGTTATCATTCTTCTAATGCGTTCTTCTAATCACATTTTCATCGTTTCCAGTGGCCATGACTCAACTAGGGCAGCACAGATCAGCTTTGCTGCAACCGTGGTGAATTACAGTTCATCTGTGTGTCTGGTGCACATGTGATTTCAAAAGGGTTTCGGCACAAAACTTTGGTCCGATGCTACAGGAACAATTGAAAACCTTTTGCGGTGACGGCGCTGCATTAACCTTGTGACCTAAACAGCTAGCTGATTAAAACAAAGGAAAGCACACAGACATACATGGTGTAACGTGTGTGTTTTCGCCCTTGTGAACACTGAGATAAGATAGTATTCATCTTACTCTCTTTCTCTTTGATTCATCTGTGTGGGAAAGTTTAAAGGAATGTGCAACCACTTCCCACAGAGCGCTCTCTCACCGGCAGAGAAAGGCAACTTTTTAGCTAGTTGGGTCCTGCCCATGCAAGCATATTAAGAGGCTTGGCCTAGTAAACTTTAACTCTGGCATGTGAAAAAGGTTACCAGCTGCCTTTTTTAAAAGCTGCCAGGGCAAACAGACTGTCAGTCAAACAGGTTTAAGTCCATTTTAGATGACTAACTCAGGGCTGCTTTACAGGGATCATTTCTAAACAAAGACATGTTTAACACAATGATAAGGTACATGTAATAGTCTTGAAAGTGTGGGTGTCAAAGATCAGTGTCAGCTCTGGAATACCTTTAGTATTGATTTATTGTGGATTTTCCTGTTCTAGTTGTAACGTTAACTTTAGGGGGGAAGGGGGATCAGGAATTTACTGTAAACCTTCACTCAAATAAAGCACTTCCCCCTGTCAAAAATATAAAAAAAAAAATCCTAGAAGTATGAATGTTATCTTACGTTAAGCTTTTTCCTCCCCATTGACGCCCATCATACTCTAAGGAAAAAGCTTAACGTGGCTTAAATTTGGTGATCATTGATCGCTGTTTTGGAACATTAGTCCACGTTACTTATAATGGGTGTTAATGGAGAGGAAAATGTTTAATGTAAGATAATGTCGATACTCATAAGATTTTGGTTTAGATTTTTTGACAGGCGGAAGGGTTTATGACAAGACATGTCCGGGAGAAATTTGGTGATCATTGATCGCTGTTTTGGAACATCAAGCTTGATTAAGCGTTGAGCATTTTAGAATATTCTGTTTTTTCTATCCCGCTATATAATTTTTGGGTGGGACAAATGCAACTGTTTCCAATATCGGGGGGGGACACATCCCACCCGGTCCCTACGCCAATGCTCAGAACTAGGTCTCCGCTGTATCTAAATCAAGTTTATCAACTTATACTTACCTTTATTTTTCTCAAAAGGTGACATCATTTTCTGCATTAAGGGGGGTGACATGCAATGGAATCCAGACCTAATAGGCATCTGGGTCCTGTTAATTCCAAGAAATATGTAAGCGTGTGAAGAAAAGGGCTACTTCAAAACGCCGTTACACAAATCTAATTTGCATCAATGCAATTACATGCATACTGTCACTGTTTTCAGTTTACATTTCATACATTTTCCGGGCATGTGAGGATTTCAAGAACAGAATGACCTTGCATTGCTAAATCTGCCATACTGTAACGGTGTATATTCATAAGTAACATATAGTGTTTTATACTGTGCTTAAGAAGAGGACATAATATGTTTAGCATGGATGTAGGGCATCTATTCATTTATGTGTGATAATATACCATATGCGATTTAACCCTGGCTAATTCAGGAACTGTTCAGATGTTTTTTGAAATTAAAACATTTTCAACACCTTAAGACATTTTTAAAGCAAATTTTCACCCAAAAGCGAATTTTAGAAGACTTTGATTCATTTGATACATTTAATTGAAAGGGTTGTTGTTCCCAACAGTAAGGCTTCCCTGGGACTGAATACATTTTCTATACAATTGATGAATGTGAAAGTTGTAATGACTATTGACACAAGGATTACGTATGATATCATCAAATCATCATCAAAACATATCACGGGTGTCACCTATATCTCCAGGAACCCCTATCAGCTCACATTACTGAGAGTGCCTTTAAAATATGTCAGCACAAGCAGAGAGCTGAATTCATTGTCAGTTAAGCATGTCATCTGCTTTAGAGAGGATAAAGGGCCACCATACTGTTTTATGTCAGGAAACTATCTCACATCTCCTCCCTTTCCACAACAAAGTCACACACACACACACACACACACACACACAACAAACTCCTATCTTTAGCTTTCTATGATTGTACAAGTACATGCGTGTGTGTGTGTGTGTGTGTGCGTGTGTGTGTGCGTGCGCGCGCGCGCTCTTCCTAAATGACAGGAATGCAGACAGGGGCGGGGTCTACGTGTCATTGTCAGAGGAGATTTATAGCTCAATACACATAATATCTTTCGTCTTACAGTAAACCAGGCTACATATGAAGGCCTGTGGGGCCATCTGCATAGCATTGGTGCCCTGAATGTACCATTCATAAGTTACCAGAGAGTATATGGTATACATGTGTAACGGAGGCCAGCGGTACAGTGAGGTGATGAGCTGTGCAGAGTAAACCTCGCTCCCCGACACCTTAAGAGACGTGTTAGCGACAGACACTAGTGCCCGTTGGGTTTTAGCCTCCCTTGCTAATACGTCTGCCTCCCACGCCGGGGATCCGGGTTCGAGTCCAGTGCGCCAGTGCGGGACTTGACCTGTTACATAAGTATGGTACATAAGAGTAGTAGGCCCCACTATTATACAACTATTATACAACAGTTAGTTCCGACCAAGTAATTTGTTTAGACAATAGGCATCCCATGAGTGCTGATATACTGTAGAGTATACCAGCACTGGGACTTTTTACCCATTAAGACCGGATGCAACATTAGCACGTATCTCCATTTAAGACCGGGTGCGACGCCTGCGGCCTTCCCCCTTTAAGACGTGAGCGTATTGGATGATATCATCGTTTTGAAGACGCATGACCATTAAAGTGCATCGTGATTCGATGAAGTACACGTGGAGAAAACGAAATGCATTCTAGGATTTGTATTTTTTTCTGGAACTGTATCCTACCAAAAATAACGTCTCTGATACTATGCATCTGATACTATGCATCTGACTATGCATCGTCAGCATTTCCTGGTTGTTCAGACCGCGGAATACACATAGCGATCTTTTATAAAAAAAAATTCTATTGGCACAACCTGTTGCCCCATCCACAATATTGGTGTAATGATTCGCTGGCAATAAATAATTGTATATGCTGAACATTAACCAAAACTACAATTTAACACTCGAGTTTCATTTGACTAGGCATGCATTTCCTGGTTGTTCAAGGCAGCGGAATAAAGTCATCCAACTTTTATAAATACTTTTTCTATCTGCACAAACTGTTTTCCATCCACAATATATATAGAATCGCTGGAAAGAAATATTTTTTATTTCATGTTTCTGCTACAGAGGCTGAGAAATATAGGTTTTAGTGAAGTTTTTCAGAAAAACCTCTGGTTTTTGGCTGTTGTATTTACACAATGCCTTAGGTTTTAGAATGCTTTTTTAGAATGTGCCTTAGTTCTAATGGGTAAACTATACATGTATCACTCTGCTTTACAGGCGTTCTAATAACCGTCCTAATTACTGTAACCATCGTTATCTGTCTTAGATTGTAACAAACTTCTCACTGCAAAGGTGAACATTTCCACAAACAACATTGAAGTTAAATTATGAATGGGTGTAAGGAGAGGAAAGAAGCCTGGATCGGTATATCAACGAGCCTCTGGATAGCCGTTCATGTTATTTAACCGTGAGAGCAACGTACTGTCTGATGAAGCTGTTAACTCACATATGCCACCAAAGCGACTGTTAACAGACTCTTATTTTACTGGTTGCACAGTAAATATAGACATGCACATAAAGGTACAGGATACAAAGTAGCTGGCCTGCGGTAACATGTAGAACCACACAAAGTAGCATGCTGGTGTGCAGGCAAATTTTTATGTGTTGCTGGGCAAAAGTCCAGTTCCAGTCCAGTAGAGATATTTTGGTCATGAACGAATCTTTTAAGTGAATCAAATAATTAGTTCAGCGCTATGCTGAATAAATTATTTAAAATATCTCTCATCTTTGACTGCATGAAGTCTGCCATTGCAGTTTCTAGCATTGGCAAACATCCCTTTTGAGGCAGGCTGTGGGCATATTTAGGGCCATGGCATTGGTTGGGAGAACTGACTGATTCACTGAGTAAATCTGACCGAATGCTCTTTCAAGTCTGAACGTCGAACATCTCGTTCATGAGTAACTAGTGACGTTTTGGGAAACCGGAACGACTTGGTGAACGAATCTTTTGAACGAATCCTTTCATTGAACAGAGTGAAATGATTTGAAGCTTTACAAAGAATCGAATCTGCCATCTCTACAGTCCAGTTGAGAAACTATTTGTGTTGGCGGCGCGCCAAATAAATCAAAAACAAATCAAACAAAGAATAGTCTGTTGTCGTTTATTACTGTTAACTAATAAATGGCATTGTATAAAAGCAATATCACACTTGAGGTCGTGCTGTGATCCTGAATATCAGCACGGCTGTAATTCGGTCGAAGATACTAGGCAGATGTGCCGAAGATATAACGCACTCCCTCTTGTATGATATTGCTTGATTCTCTTTCACTTTCTAATATATACACACATACAGGGAAAGACAAAACAATATTTTCTGCTGATTACATTGAATACTGTATGTGACAGAGACGGGATTTATGGACAAGCAAAATCACAATATTTGAGTATGTATTGGTAGGTACTAGGAAACTTAAAGGCACACTTTAAAGGCACACAATCATTTTAAAAGAGAGGGGTAGAGAACAGTTTGAGCCTTATTGCTCTGTATTGGAGGTAGAGTAAATTGCCAGCCACCCATTTAGTGTCAAACCAAAACAACACCTTTATTTGTAGGGTAATTACGGACCCAAATCAAGCAGTCTCCCTTTAGGAGAGGCTTTTCAAACAAACCCTGTCTGTCTTTGCTTTCAGCCTTTCGACCTGGTCCAATGTTCAAGTCATTTAACATGTTGTTTTGAAATCTGGGCCAAATGTTGTGGGGCACTCCTCAGTCATAGTTGACCTGCGGTGAGATTTATTGTCACTGTATACAAGATTTACATACAGCTTGATCAGGTTGGCCTTGCAAAGGTAATTTGTGTTTGCAACAGAAACAGGAGATCACACTAAATACACCTTGGGCTTTCGACAAGTGCAGTCCCGCTGCCAATGCGTGGCTTTATTTGTTATTGTTTAAAAGATTATAATCTCCTATTGTATGTAAACATTTATCAAAACCATATACTATATGATTCTACTCATTTAATTTAATAGTGTTTTAACGGCCACAAGGTATCTATGCCTTAACAGCCAAAAGCAACATTGTCACTGTCAACACTAGAGTGGATTACCGGTTAAATATTGTAGGTTTGGCACTCCTCTTTTAAAGGTACACACCTCACTTTGTGTCTGGAATTACCCTGAAACCAGTGTTGTGAAAATGTTGATTTGGTTTGAAAGAACACATACCTTTTGTAGCTAATTACTACAGTAAACTACGGTTTTAGCTAAAGAACGTATACTTTAGCCAGCAGGTGCGGTTGCATAAAACACCTCACTGCCTGTGTAATGCATGATGACATTTTCCAGCTAATGTTGACAAATAGAAAGATTTTCTCTTACCCCCCTAAGGCTGAATCCCGAGTGTATTATCTATGTAGTTTTAAAAGATACAGTAACAGTACAGCTGCATCTAAGGATTAAACTTTTCCAACTTGACACATTGCTCAGAAGTGTAAGCTGACAGTGATGAATGGTCTAGAAGAACAGCACTCCCGCCACTGCTTTTAAAAGTGCTTTCTCAACCTTTTCATCCTTTATTTTGTCCTCCATTGCCCTCATTGCATTTCGGCTTTTTCTTCTGTTTTCTACCATGGCCTCTCCTCTCGTCTAGTCAGGACCCTCCGTCCTTGAGGTCCACTGGCAACTCAGATTCAAATGGCACATTCTTTCCTGAAAGCTGAATTTGGGGTTGTTTGATATTTGATCAGCCTGGCCATCCAACTCAACCCCACTCTCGCCCCCCCCCCTCCCTCTCTCTCTCTCTTATCCCCCTCTCTTTTTTTCACCCCCTCCTCCATCTCTTCCTCTCTTTCTCCTATTGGTTCAGCAAATATACCATGGTGTTGACGTGGAGAACCGGTCATAGCAGACATTATTTTTAGTCAGACAGGTCTGTCCGCCACACTGCTAGAAGAGAAGAGGAAGGGAGGTTTCTGTCATGTATAGGACACTGTAACATCAACATTAAACAATGGCATTGTGGTAATAGCTCACTTCCAAGTATTCTAAATATACATTAGGTAAACAGCTGCAGCCCCTCATGAGTAAGGCTTAAATAAGTGTGCGTCACTGTATTGTCTCAATGAGAATGTTGTCCTATCTATCGGAACAAGTGTGAGTGATATTTATTTTCATTCTGGTCTTCAACAATCATCCTCTTCATCATGGCCGTCATTGTCAATAAAGGCACAAACAAAAACAAGCAATAATACATTGCATCTGCAACAACAACGACTAAAGGCAAATGCTCACATATTTATTTGAGTGGACCTATCCTAAATGTACCGCTTTCTTATTAAGACGTGTGATTTTCTCAATACGCATCTAAATTGCTGTTTTATAGCTATGTGTTATGATGCATTTTTACATTATTCAGACATAGCTGTATCTTTTTTTGGGGGGGAAATAAAGGAACAGATGCAAACTTTTTCATATAAATGAATGTGAAAGTGTTGAAACGCTTTTAGGGCCATCAACAGTGGTTGGTCCTTCAGAAAAAATGGTTCCGTTGGGTTTAACATTTACTTACCATAGGTGTTGTTGAGATACAATAACCTGGAGTACCGCATGTGTGTCCATTACCACGATAGACCACACAACAAAGGCTCGTGGTTTTCTTTGCGTTTTTGGTGTTTCTCAAGGGACAGCAAGCAATGTTTCTCCAGCAAGGTTTTTGGACGTATCCCAGTATTTCCACAGGGGCTCTGAAAGTCATTACCCCTCGACAGACACACAACTGGCTTTCATTTTGTCATTACAGCCCCATGAAGGCCCTGATTGTTGTAAGGGAGCCCCTACCAGCGAGACCCTGCCATGAATGGGGGAGGGAAGGAAGGATGATGTGAGATTGGGGATGACGGAGGGGACCACACATGCCTTTATGAACGCAGTGCTAAGGACTATGGGTCTGCTCTGCCACAAGAAGAGCAATGCTGTAAACATAGGGTAATGTTTTGTTTTTTTGGCTTGGGGGATTTCTTTAAAGAGACACTCCTCGATTTGTGTGTGGAATTCCCCTTGCGGTTGAAAGCGTTGCAGCGTCACGAAAACTTTTTCTGTCTTGGTTTCAAACTCTCTAAGGGCACATGCCCCTCCCACAACTGAGTGCTGAGTGTACCTTTATATGTTAAACATGAAATATAAAAGAGAGAGGATTTTTCTGGTCATTTAGGTTGGTCCGTAAAGGGAATTCGTTTTTTAGTCTCTTGAGCTCATTAGATACTATGCTTTTCATTCAACGATAATATATTTAAGTCACAGTTTTAGTCATAGTTTAATTGTAGTAATAATAATTACTATCTAGTCTGTGAAGTGACCCTGACAAAAAACCAACTGCCAACAGCAGTTAGGTGAAGGGCAATTTGTGTGTTTGAGCCACCACCTCTCTCTGCCTTACAGATTACAGTCTTATCAGGGGTGGTGGTTGGGGGGGGGGCGGGTTCGTGAAATGAGAGAAGAAAAGACGAGGAAAAAAGAGAAGTGTTAACATCCTAACACTGTTCAGGACCATTGTATATGCATGTCCTTTCTATCATGTAGTGACAATATAAAATGGGAGTAACCTATTTTTTAATCTAACCTATTTATCTAACTATCATGGGCAAACACTTCTGGTTCCTGAGAACCTTTGATAAATATAAGTTCTATAAGCATCCTTGTACAAAATGACTCACCATTATAACTTATGTATGTACTCTCTGTAAGTTGATTTTCTGCTAAAAAACTGAATTGTATATTAAACAAAGATGAACATATAACTCTAGGTAAAAAAACTATAAAAAACAATAACAATTAAACCACAGCATAAAAGCGTTTTTTTTGGGAAATAAATATCAGAATAAAATGATGGGTCCCTTGGGTAAACTATGTTCCTTTACTCCCATAAAGGTTTTGCTTTCAGTGAATGGGACCAGTCTTCCTCTTTTACAAGGCTGTTTTTCATACACTAAAATGATTCACAAACAAGCTCACAACCCATCTTGTTTCTGAATTTCCATGTAGAGGCATTATTGGTCCAACATTCATCTACTGTGGGTCTTTAGGAGAGAAAAAATGTTGATTGTGTAATGGTGTATAATAAAAGTATGATATAATATGTATTGACCTTTTATATAAGTTATTCATTTGATTTAAAATGTATGTTGCTAGGCAACTTACTTACAGTTATATTTACCATCCTGACCATCCTCGCAGCTCATAAAAGATGGAAATGCTCAATAGGAATCAGTTCATGCCCAGTATAGTCAAATCAACATTGTTCAGTTGGTGCTGACTGCATCTACTTCTGATCTAATCCTGATCCAGTTTTTGTCACTTTGCAAGTTTATAAAGTGACATAAACTGTGGTGCTTGCAAGATCAGAATGGTTTCACCAGCCCACAGGGAAGATTTAAAAGAAGAAGAAAAAAATAGTCTGTCTTTGATATCATGTCAAATTATGAGCCTTTGGTTGTGTCAAGAGACCTTTCTTTCTCAGAGTGCACACATCCCTATAGAGTTAAATTGTAGACAATTCTCCCAGATGTACTCTGGGTCCCGCCTGTAGCGCTCCATTGATGTGATTTCACTTTCCCCATTTCCCTCCACGCCTCAGCCCTCTGCCCTGCATCTCCCATTGACTTATTTTCTCCTTTCTGTCCCCCTCTGTCTAATCTGTCGTCAGCCCTCATCCCTTTCTCCTTTTCTCAAATGTCTTTGTTCATTCAATCTTTGCTCTCTCTCTCTCTCTCCCTCTCTCTCTCTCTCCTTTTTGTCCATTCTTTTTCTGTCGCCATCCGCCTCTCTCACCCTCATCCCCCAGCCCCACTGTTTAGTCTGCTTATGCAATAAAGCCTGCATGCCCCCCCCATGAAACCACCATCCTGTCCCAGGAGGGGAGGGGCTGATGTGGGCGGGGACTTATTACAAAGACATACGCTTGAATGTACACACATACTGTATGTACAGACACACACACACACACTTACTGTACATACACACACACACATTCTCTGCAGGCCAGCACTTGATGAGAGACAGGTTTGAGTGGTTGTGCTTCCTCTGCATAAAAATGGATGGGTTTGAAGTGTGTTTCCTCCTCAACCCACCCTCTGTGGATATAAAGAGCTGGACGTTACATGGGAGTAAAGAGAAGGTTTAGAATAAGCCAACAGACTGCCCTGACAAACGAGGAAGAAAATGGTCGTGACACGACAAATACAGAAATGAAAAAAAGGACAATGGCCGAATTAAATGAACATGTTGTAGTGTTTGTGGCAACAAACACATCGAGAGGCAGTTTTTAGATTAAACCAAAAAGCGGAAGCTGCTTTACTTCTGTCTCAGACACGTAAACTCAAACTCGCATCCGAAAGACGTCGTCAATCAAAGAGAACGTAACCCAGAGCAAATACTGTGGGTGAATTATGTGTGTTATATAGCGTGGTCACTCACTACAATATAATAGAAATATTTTTAATTTTGAGCCAATTTGGGAAATATTACTCATTTTGCACGTAGGGGCATATTGTCATTTTGTAATATATCATGAACAGTATTTGCCATTATATAAAAAATTCAATCCCACAACACATTGCATACTAACTTCCTGTTTCAAAAGGAAACAGAATTCCAAGTGTTAATTATGACAGTTTTATATAGATTCAGTGGCACAATAAATACAATGCTTTTCAATTGCTAAAAGTATTTTACTACTAAAATAAAGTAGCCATTAAAAAGTATTAAAGTACTAAAAACATATGACGTCCATATCTAGGCTACTAGCTCTGTTATTCTTTGTCATCTCTCTGCAGTCAATGACAGACTGGTTCTGGAGAAAGTCCACATAAGTGTGCCAATGTCCAGATAGCTACTGAGAGATTGTTAATTTGCTACAAAAAAATATTTTTACTATCTCAAGGCATACATAAATATATGTAGCCTACTCCTGTGAGGCAGGAAGGCAGGAAGGCAAATGGTAGCCATAGTAGGCTCCCATGATATCAAGGCGGCAACTAGCCTAAAGGAGCTAGCTTCCAGCACTATATTCTTTGTCCAGGGTCAATGGTGAAAGCAGTAACAACTGCAGATAGCATTGGTGGCAATGCCTTATGCATGCTATCAGTTTAAATTGTGAGATATTGATTGGATTGTGTCGTTTGGGGGATCACATGGCCCTGTGTAAGCACATGTGTGTACAGTGTACTATGTACTATAAGGAGAGAGGTCTCATTGAGGGCAGGCTGAGGTCATTCCCAGCTAGAACTTAAAGGCTGCTGAATGTTCAAACTCTGGAATGCCACCGGATTTGGCCCAAAGTCTGTTTATATGAAGAGCAAAGTGTTGGATTCAAACAGGGCTTGTGTTTAATAAAAAAACACTAAATACCTTTATTTGTTTAAAAGGGTGACTGTATCCCCCTATTTCATGTCCTAGGTCAAATGCTTGGGGAATACTATCTGTTGGAATGTTTGCTAACTTTTTGCTGCTGTGAACCGCCGCATGTGATTGTCTGAGGTGCCCAATGATGCCAGTGTGTTTGCGTTGTGTGTAATAATATAGCACAGCCCGAGGGTACCTCTGTGTAAGTACGGCTGTGATATAATCAAAGTGCCCGCTGATTTTGGCACATTTTACACTCAGAATAAACAGCAGTCTAATGAACATGTGCTAGAAAAAATACAATAAATAAAAAATATATCTCTGGGTTCGCATCATGAATATAACCACAGGGTTTTAGTTGTAAAGATCAATTTCCTGTGAGGATACGTTACTAGCCATAGCCTACGGTATGTACTGTAACTGCATTGGTGTCATGTGATATAAGCTTCTCCCTTTTTAGAGTCTCCGATTTTACTGCTTTTAGTGTAGCCAAATGATCGATGGCAAATCACCATGGCAAATCACCTTATATGTACGCTTTCTGTTTTCACTGGTGAAAAGCAGGGCTTCCTTCACTACGTACCACACCATGCAACGCAGCACATAATGATCATTCAATGTAACCATCTTGTTCGTAGGAGCCTTAAAACGGTCAAAGTTGACGTCTGTATAATCCTAAATTAATAAATTAGTTCATTTAACACAGGCAATTGGTTTGCCGGCTAAGTTCAAGACTGTAGTCACCTACTAGTATAAGGCGCAAATTTCACAGGACAGGACAGAGAAATAGACAAGATAGGACACAGTTGCAACATAATAGCACATAATAGCATAATAGCCCAGGACACACCTTTGCCTACTATCGCTTAATGCCCTATCTTGCTGCTACATATATGTCTGGAGGTGTTCGCACTCATACATACTACAGTAAGCCTACCCGGGGATATATGTTATCTGTAGGTATGCGAGCGTGTGCCTGTGCGGCGTGAATCTATATTTTATTTATAGTATTATGCATCTGTCTTGTGGTTGGATGTTCTAAAGTGCTAGGCTGACAGTGCTAGGCACTGAAAGTGCTAGATTACACAGGACAGGAGAGACAGACAGAATACATAATATTACAACCCTTTCTTTTTGTTAACTGGCCATCTCTCATCTACTCTCCTCTCCTCTCCTGGTTCAGTTGTGGGGTGTCTGCATATAAGCGCCCCCTAGAGGCAGACACAAGTAACACAGCATGCTCAGGGGGGAGACCACCCAAAGAAGAAGCGGTTGTCTGCAGCATTACATTCATTTTCTGCTATACAGCTTTTTACATATTTATATATTTTACTTTTTTGGTGAACCTTGAACTTAAAGATTTCAAAGTAAGAAGACTGTACTCCCAGTCTGATCCAGAACCACACTTATTAAGATTTATAATTAGTACACTAAATGCACTGATGACATTGGTTGCAGAGGCATATCATAAAACATATAACACCATGAAAACTGCGTTTTCTACAGAAATTAATGCATCACAGAACTGTGTGATTGGCGTGTTGATCGCACAGTTTTGCATCACGCCTGCAGCTAGTGTGACATGGAATACAAATACAAAGACAAATACATTAAAGGTGAGCTATTTTCCTATGGTACAGATAAGAAACCTAATGATAAGCATAAAGGCGAAAATACTTTCACTTTTGATTTTCTCTGAAAGGGGCATTCTTTGAAACCCCCACCTCCATGACAATAAAACTTTAGACACGATTAACTGTTTCACAATTTCAAATTGCAGGTGGGCGAGGTAAAAGCAACAATAAAGAAGGCCTGAGCGGACTTTGTTTGAAGTATCGGGAATGTCACATGGCTCCTGTCGCATTGATAAAGCCATTTACAGTTCATTATGGAAGTATATTACTTCTTCTCTTAAACATCTGTGTGTTTTAAACTAGGGAACTCGGGGGCGTTTTAAATGTTTTCCAAAAAGGTAATTGTTTTCCAACCTTTGCCTCTACTTGTCAGTTCAATATACATATCATAAAAGTTATTGGATACATTAAACATTAAAACATTACAACCGTACATATTTTTACCAAAGATGCTGAGCTCACTTCCCAGTTTAAAATGGCTTCAAATATCCTTTACACTATTAAAACGTTACATTTGCACATTTCGTGCATCTCAAAACAAGGGTTACAAACAAAGTTACAGTATATAAAAAAGTAAACAAAACAAACAAAACAAAACAGTGGGCAGTTGCATCACTCAAATCAACCAGAAACATCTGCAATATAATGAACATGCAATATTCTATTCACGTATGGAAATTACAGTGCTCCCTCATTCAGGCTGGATGCTGCCACATACTGAGACCGTATCCCACAGTAGAAACGTACTGTTGAAGGCTTTGTGTGTTTGCCATTGATAAGACACAGAAGCTGTCTCATCAACCACAAAGAATGGCAATGCACAGCCCTCGAGTTTCGTCTGCTATCAGGCGCAACATGTGTTCCAATGGCCGCGTGTGCTGCTAACGCATAGACAATGCGCCCGGCGCACACTGAATTAGGCCCCCTAATGTCGCAGTTGCTCATCGGCTAAATGGCAGCGTCTTGCCGCGCATCTGGCTCTCTCCTGCGGGCCTCTTTGTGTGTCTTTCCCTTTCTTTCATCTTCAGTGCGGTCGCATCGCATCTTTCCCACTGCTGATGGAGGCTGACAGGACTCGGGGGGCTACTCTCTGACAGCACATTGTCTGCGGCGCGCCGCGGGGGCCAGAGCGGTATCGGTGGGGAGGGAGGGAGGGGGAGGGACGCAGGGCGAAGTTTAGAAACTTTGGCCAAGCTAGTGCGGCCCTTCACCCGGCCAGGAGAATAGGAAGAGAAGGAAGAGTGAGGAAGGGGGGCAGAGGATGGCTGATGTTAGTGGTTTATACAAAGACTGTGACCCTTGGGTGACCCCAGGGTGGAAGGAGAAACACAGTGCTGGTACTGTTCCGTCCGTTCGTTTGCGTGCTGTAGCCTACACACTGTTATGGACAGGATAGGATTATTGTGGGTTTAACACTCTCTGTTTGAGGACGCTTCTGGGATACGCCTCAAAGGTAAATTAAGTAAATGGAGTAAATAAGGTACCACTGAGGGTTACGCAAAGGTGTGAGGGATCGTTGTTTGGGCCTGTGCACACAAACAGCAACAGAATAGAAGTCAGTTTGTACGCAGCCTTACGGGTTACAGGCTTAGCTTGCGTGTACACTAGCATATTAACAGCATATTCATTCATGTTGCCTGCATAACATCGCTAATGAGGCAAAAATGCTATAAAACACTAATTGAGATTCATATGAATGCACTGTAGAAATGTTGAATGTCTCCTTATAAAAGTGTGTGCTTACTGTATATACTTTTTGTTAAAGGTATATAAGTGGACTTAATTTTTGCATTAATAATTTACATCAAAGTGTATATTCATATAACTTTTTTCCCCCCATATCTCAAACTGTATATTTGACCACAGTACACATGCTAAGGCGAATATGAACACACATAGTCTCCCGGAAGCTTCTCCCATGGGTCATTTATCAATGCAACTATCTCTGGGGTGTAAAGTGCCCAGACTAGCCCTCCCTCAGCCTTAGCCTACCTGTTGACAGACATGCTTTCTCACATGTTTCACTGCATCAATTCAACAGTGATTACCGGTGTCTTTGGGCCCAGCGAGCTGCATCTGCTCCAGCTATAGAGATGAATGGCTGAACATCCCTACACTCCCCTTAGACAAACATTCCATTAAGATACACACTATTGTTCAGAAGGGAGAGTCCTTTCACGCGGGGTTTGCATATGCAGGTCAGGCTGTTATGAGGAAGTGTTTCAACCTACCGCGGGTCTTAGCTAATGTAAAACTAGAACATCTCAAACCAATATCGATAGCAATGTCAAATACCTGGCTTCAGGACAGGGGACAAATGTCTCCTTAGATGTTAGGTTTCATTTATGTTATGCTTCATTTATGTTATGCTTAATTTATGATTGTATTCCATCACACACCAGCTCAGAGCATTACCAAACTGGGAAAAAACACGATTGTTTTCAAATAATATATTATATATTGTAGGCAACACATTTAAGCCTACTATTAGAATTATCATGCTTTCAAACCCTAGTCAACAGATATGTGTTTGCAGACAAACAGCACCACCTCTGGCTGGGAGGGTAACTGCAGTCTTCCTGCAGTCACATGGGCACACAATTGTTTACAGCAATTGCAAATAGTTTGTATGAGTGTGTGTAACAACAGTCATCTCTCACTAACATTTTCTATGTAGCTTTTTTGCATCAGTTCATCTAATTGGTCAAGTCAAAGACATAGACTGAGGGAAGCTTAAGTGACAGTTTCCTACATAATAAATGGCATAATAGAATATTTTGGTCATACCCTCACATCCACAACACCTGTCCATTGTCTTAAAATAAATCTTTAACCTGTCTCCTGTGCTTTATCATTCATTGAATAATGTATTTACACATGGTCAGTCTCCGATGGCATCACTATTTGTTTTGTGCAGTATACAGTGTGTGTTGGCGATATATACATGCTATGCGTGTCTAAAAAGACAACATGAATAATAATTTAGAAAACATGTTTTAATTTAAAGCTTTCACCTTCTCTATCCACTTAATCTAGCTAATAGGCCATAGCCCTGTGGGGCACCGTCGCAGAGGCACAATAACATGTGCCCCATATCTGTGTTATATTTCTTTGATAAGTGCGGCGGCCTTTCACAGCTCTGTTAGTAATAAGTCAACAATTCTATCTCTCTGAGTTTCCTCTGCCCACGTCTGTTTGCACAAGGGCACGTGACAAGCTCTGACAGATATTTGTGAATGAACAAGCCCAGTCACCGAGGGCAACTTGTGTGTGCGTGTGTGCGCGCACAAGTGTGTGTGTGCGCGCGTGTGTGTAAGGGGTGTCCATTCATACATTCCTGCCTCCCACAGTAACCTGAGCCTGGGAGAGGGAGGGTGCAGGGGTAGTATGAGAAGAGAGGAATGGGAGAATGCACAGGCTCACTTATGTAGACAATGCAATCTGAAACTCTCAACCGCTCTCAGCACACTGCGCCTCGCGCAGATGAGACAGCATAGCTCCAGACAACCATGTGAAAAATTACACTTCAGCAGCCCTGTCTTTGTAGGTGAGAGTGAGGGTCACGGGCGCTGAATCGCGGAACGAATGAATGAAATTAAATATATAACAATGCCTAGATTTGTTTTTAATCTGCTTTGAAAATTACACTTCAAATCACGACGGCGTTTAGAAGGCTTGATGGTTTATTCCCACACCTCCCAGTTTGGCAGTTGGAATGCGTGTCGTGACTCACAAGGTAATCCATGACAAAACAAGGTATGCCTTTGCTCTGATGTGCCTCTCGGGCAACAATGTCCAACCGAAATTGGAACGGAATAAAAGAGAAGAGAAATGAATTCCTCCCGTCTCTCTGCCTGTATTGTATATCGTGTTGGTACTGGAGGAACTCTGCTCAACCCCTTGCTGCTGTGCACTACCTCGTGAAACCACACATACACACATGCACATATACTATAGACCCTCTCTGTGGCGGGGGGGGGGGGGGGGGGGGGGGGGGGGGGGGGGGGGGGGGGGGGGGGGGGGGGGGGGGGGGGGGGGGGG
>JAODLI010028621.1:0-20187 GCA_027575585.1 Percopsis omiscomaycus | reverse complement strand
GCGCGAAGCGCGAGGGGAAATATCCACTTTGTGGACTGCACTGGCAGTCATCCGGGAATTCACAGAACCATAGTTACATTCGTAACTTCCGTTATCTACAGTGCATTTGTTTATTAGTACAGAAATTAAGTTTCTTCTGTAGACCTTCAAATTCATAATGCTTTAAAAGATATTTTGAGTGCTACATTTTTGTCTGTTATTTATTTGCTTAAAACAATTCACTTAACCACTTCATTCAGTGTATAATTCCATCGCACACAATTATCCTTTTTATGTTTTGACCTTTGTCTTGTAGTAGAGGTTTGTAATACATACTGTATGTGTTTGAGTAAAATGGTGAGATTGTTCTGCAAATACCAATACCAAAATAGATAATCTCACTTTCTAGTACAAAGGTAAGTAGAAAGTGATCTTCAAAACCAAACGGCATATGGACAGCACGTTGGTATACTCTTTTTAGTTCTGCCTATTGTCTAGTAGACCAACCACCACTGTTTGACGCAAAAGGCACCAACTGTGTGCCACTTAACAATAATAATAATAATAATTTTCACACCTAGACATGAATTTATAAAAATAGAACTTCAAATGGTTGTGGAGTATGCTGAATCATTATTATCTGACATATGGAAAAGGTTGAAGTTGAGGCAGTACATCTAACGAAGCTAGCTAGCTAACAAATTATCATAGTTGGTGGAATTAATTGAATATATTTCGCACCACTTTCAAAGAATACATCGTTAGAAGTCAAGCCGGCAATGTGATCTTCAACTGAAACTCATATTAAAAAGTCAATTGTCAGCAAGTCGTCTTTGGAGTGAACAAACATAGCTGATTTGTGACCTTTCTCCACAGGCACTGAGGCAATGAAGGGAATCGGCAACAGACGATGTTAATCAATTAATTAGTCCAACCCCTTTATTTTCTACTTTCTTCTTGGACCAGTCAAGCTGAAGAAAATGAAAACGAACTCTTGATTCGTCTTATTTTCATTCAAACGACATTCGGTGCAGGCACATACAGTACAGTAAAAGGAAGGTTATCGAAGCAAAGCTCAGCCCTTGGTATCTTTTAAATACACCTTCACGCGTCATGCATAACTATGCGCAGAGATGATTTTCTAATTGTTTGTCCAAATTGCTGGCATGCCACCCTCAGAGTCAATGAAACAGTGTTGATTTTTTACTTTGAATCTCTCCACGTCATTACTTTACTTCCTAGCTGTGACTGTGTGACACTAATGAGTCTTACATTTGCATGCTGGGCCGGGCCATCGATCTGCACACTTAGCCCCAGAGCCGGGGCCGAGCCATGCAGTCAGCCATGAAGAAAAAGATTGGCAAGAATGGGAGTTCATCAACCCAACTCACCGTGGCCACAGAAAGGCAGTCATTATCAAACAGATGTGGGCTACTGTATGGTGAATGGGGAGCTATAATTGCTAAGTATGGACCCATTTTTATTCAATGTAATTGCTCATAATGTACAGTATAACGCCTGTTCCCAGACTGCTGTATCTGGAGGGAGGCATGCATACACAGTTCTCTGGTTTAACTTATTGAGCCGAACCACCCATAGAGCTGTTCTTGGCCTCCCACGCCTTTGCTAGGTGCTTGAGTCAGGATAGTCTAGTGGACAAGGTGTTGGACTCCCAGGCGAAAGGTTGTGGTTTCCAGCCTCAGAGTTGGCCTACCTGTAAGCATCCTTGAGCAAGATACCTAACCCCTGTCTGCTCCATGTAATAGCAGCATGTAATTGTAAGTCGCTTTGGATAAAAGTGTCTGCTAAATGACCTGATTGAATCATTGTTATCACCATAGGCTCAGATGGCAGTGGAAGATCGGCCATCATTGTCTCACAGCCATTCATCGACTCACAGCCATTCATCGACACGAATCTGCGTACCATGGTTAGAAGTTTATCCTGTGGATTCGTAGTTTGATTCGCTGCCTGCTTGTACCCGTTGTACCTCCACTGTGAAAAGAGGCGGGATTCTAAAAGTATCTGTACCATACCACCCCTAGTGGTCTGAAGCTAAACATTTTCTTTGTTTGTTGAGTGTTGTTAACTCAGTAATGGATTACACAATAAAGCGGTTATTATCTAATGTTACTGAGTTGTTACCTATTAGGTCACAATAGGCTGGCAACCCATCAGTGTAACCGTAGTAATGGCAGAATCCAACCATACCATTTACTGTTACGTCTATTTTTATAGGCCATAATAGTGTTTTTGTATATACCTCGTAAAGTAAATCATTTATGTACCCACTGCCGACGACAGCATATTCCAGACATTACAGCCTTGCTGATTGACTCAACATTTCATTTTCAGGATGATAGCTTGTACCAGGAGGCCGGAGGTGTGTGTGTGTGTGTGTGTTTTTGTTGGTGATGGGGGATTCTTCTGAGTAACTGTCTATCTGATGTGTATCGCAAACATTTACTGTGTCTGTAGAGCAGTTTATTCTCAACGTAACACCACCCTTTAGATTAATAAAACACTGACTTTACAGGATGCCACACCTAAAATCACCATCTGCACTTCTCAGAGGGGAAATCTCCAGTTTTAAGTCATTACAGCCGCCCCGAAGGCCTGTGTAAATGTACTTGTGCCTCCTGTCTGCAACCGGCGCGTATGGCATAATAGAAACCCATTTACAGCAGCCTCATTAGGACAAAGCCAAACAAGCAGGCCTTACAATATCAGCCTTGAAGCTGATCTGCATTGCAAGGCACAAATGGAGCTCTGAAACAAACACTGGCGTAAGGTGGGTGCTCCCATGCTTCACTAAGCCAAATTAAAGACATTGTTACGGCCACACCAAACGCACACAAAGGCGACCGTCAACATATTGAACACAAGGAGCAATGAAAGTGAAAGACAGTTTATTCCAAACTTAACTGTAATTACTTAACCAAAATTATGGGAGTCAGGAGGTCTGGCCAAAAGGAACAAAAGAAGGGAAGAAGCCTGGGCCAACCCGTCAAGGGCCGTCGGATCCAGAACTCCCCCCCCTAAACTAAAAACCAGTAGTAACTATCTAACAGAAACAAAGCCGTGAAAACTGAACTACCAGACCTCCATCCTCAAAACAATCCAAACACACAACAAAACAAAAAGGGCAGTTCAAGTAGCTTCAGGCTCCTCTCTCTCTCTCAATCCGGTCTCCCAGCCTTTTATCCCCTGGCGGGGCGGAGCCACCCTCAAATCAGTTATCAGGAACACCTGCAATGAACACAGAATAAAGAGAGCAGGGCAGGGAGCACATAACACCCCTACCCTAAATTAGTGACTATTATTTTTCTTTTTGTGTACAAAAAAAAAAAATATGTCACCAACAATAACATAATTACAGACGCGACAATGCGTCGGCCACCACATTATCCCTGCCACGGATGTGCTTAACGTCTACATTGAAGGCTTGCATAAAAATACATGGTTTGCATAAAAATACATGGTTTGAAAACATGGTTTGTTTCAACACACACGCAACAAACACAAACGCACATACACAAACACACAAACTGCATGATTCAAAAGAAAACTATGAAACGATTTCTTTTCTACTCCTGTCTGTGTGAAATATAATAAAGAAGGCGCTCAGAATGTAAATAGGTCTGTGTGTGTTGGAGGGGCGTGCGTTCTCAAAATTTCAAACCAAAACATTACAAACATTCTTGTAACACCGGATTCCAGACAAAATCGAGGAGCGTTCCTTTAACATCCATCCATTGACTTTTCACATAAACAAGCAGCCTTTTCCAGGTTCTATTCTTTGAGGAACCTACCCCCCCACCCCCTTGTTTATGTGAACACGAATAAAGACAGGTTTACAGACAAGACAGAATGGGGTTTAACGACGTGCTGCTGTCACCGTCAAAATATTTGGAGAAAGAAAGACAAATCCTCTCGCCTCTTCAGTTCAAGCAAGGTCGTCTATATCCTACCATAGCGGTACCCGAGATGCCTGCAGTAATTTCTGTCTCAGATAATGCTGCTCTTTGTTTCCCTTTGTGGCCTTCTAACTTGAACATGCTTCCATGCCTCTGATTGCTTTCATAAAGACAGAGGAACACAAATGTTCCTGATTACAGCGAGATAACGACAAATCAAAACACCAGGTTACTTCAGACAAAACTTGAAATGTATTGTGAAGAAATGTATTATGAGCGCTAGCCTATAGTGAACAATTAGAAAAACATCTAATTGTTTTAAACTTGTCAGCTACAGATGCTAACATACTAATAGGAGACAATATACAATATAAGCTGGGTTTAGAAAGAGCCACAAGACCATCATCATTTAAAATGAACCCATCATCATCCTTTTTTCAAAAATAAATAAATAAATAAATAAATAATTATTATTATTATTATTATTATTATAATAATAATAACGAAAATCTCTCTGCTGCCTTTACAAAACAAAACCTTTCTGTTGACATATACAGTATGTTGTGATATTATTTACCATGCAATTTCCTGAAAGCAATTTTCCAATGTCATCACATTTGTGTCTTTGTCTCTGTAGGAACTATTACTGGCTGTGATAGTGCTAATGAAGACTCCTTGCGCGCACACCGGAATATGAACCTTGTGATTTGAACCTGAATTGTGTATCTGCTGGATAGGAAAGTCATGCATATAATGTGATTAATGTTAGATTTTCACTTTTAATGTGTCGTGTTTTTATAGGCACACATATGGTTCATTACACCATATGTTCAACTGTAAGATCTCGTCATTACTTTGTAGCTTCACATGTGTAATAAGTCATTATGTAATGTATATGCCCTGTAACGTATGCTATATATTTCAGTATTTATAAAGGTAAGACATTAAAAAAAAAAAATATATATCTTTTCCGAGCGTCTGTATTGGTAATAAACACAAATTGAGGAGCAAGTTATAATTAATTTATAATGAATATCACTGACTAGAATATCAGCACCATGGACAGCAGTAATGTGAGTGAGTCTAGAGTGTGTTTCCGTGTTGGACGGCATTGTGCTATTCAATAACATTTAAGTGTTTCTTCACAATGGGACTAATGAAACACATTGCGCTTTTCCCAGTAGAACAGACTGGTCTGACAGGTACATCTTTTCCATCCGGAAAAAAGAAAACCGGAATATTTCAGAATAAATTAATAACAACAACAATACATTGCGCTCACATCAGAGCCCCGTGGCCCGTTTCTATAAACGCTGATGGAGCTTTTAAAGAGCTCTATTGTTGTTACTCAGTATTACGCAAGTACAGTGCTTTTCTGTGTTTGAGGGGCATGTAATGGATTATGCAGAGAGGTATTCAGGTAGCCATTTTGGAACGTCATTTGCATTTTTTCTAAAAACGTTGATGGTCACAGTCCCAGTCTGAGGACTATGAATGCACTGTGGTGTGAAAATATAGCACATTTTATATACCTTGGACAAATTCTATTGGTTTATTATCAAGAGACACAGATTAACATATTTAAAAGAACTGACATTTCACATTTACTCTTCTTCTATGTTCTTCAATTCAAACCATTAGTTTTTTTCTCACGCCAGTGCCAGAAACTCATATAAATATACACATATATATACAAATATAAATATAAACATATAAACAGAGTGTTTAGAGCCGGAGGTGAGTTCTCCCTTTGCGGCCAGTGGTAACAGCCTCGCCTATCCAATGTTCATTTATTCACCAGTTTGTCGTTCACTTGAATATTAACTCTGCGGTGCACCGATCTGTCACTTGGGGGGGGGGAGTTGAGCAGAAATCAATCAGGCACTCAATGTGGCCACCATGTGCCGAGACGCCCCCCCCACCCCTTCCAAAGTTGTCCCTCCTTTTGACCCACTTTCCCTAAAAGTTTCTAGATGCCTTTTAAATAATGGCATTGATGTGATGGCTGCATCCATCAGTTATCCACTAACACTCAGCTAGGCCATTGCCCATTTAAGTCCTTCATTGGTCTGCCGCTTTTACGGTGTGTTAGCATTTGTTATTTTTTTTTGCTAAGCAAAAGGGGCCAGGGAAGGGTGTTGAAATTGTAATTACCTTTAAATAGGGTGAAGGTCGTGAAGGTAGTGTAGCTAGCAGGGGCATTACTGAGGTGATTGATGATGAAGGGTCAGTGATGGATGATTGAGAGAAAAGAAGGAAGTCTTGCTCCATGTTTTGTCAAAGACGCGCCGGAGAGACGTAGAATCTGTGTCAGCATGGTGGCAAAATGGTGAACGCGATGAAGTTGAAGGGCAAAACTGTTTTAACTTAACACTGATTGATATCCATCCGTTTATTTTGTATTTTACTGTTGGATACACACAAACAATGCGCACTGTACTACACGTTATAATGATATGACTATATGAGCACGTATTCACCTTATTAAAAATTCCCCTTGTTGTTCAGTTACTTTAAATCCATTTATATTGTGATAATGTCACTGTTTCTTTTGTCTTTTATATGTGAAATGTAGGCCTGCACTTCCTTTTAAGACTGTAATGTAATTGTACTTTCATTTAATCTTTTCCCCTCTTTGTTTTGTACTTTCCTTTCCTTCTGAGATATTGTGTGTCCTGATCTTTACCAGGTTAGAGCCATTGTTGCTACATTGGTGCTGACTGCTTAAAAAAAAAACTTCGGAAAATAGCTTTGAAAAATATCATCATATGAAACCTCACAAAGCAAACAAATAAACCTGAAACAAGAAATGGAGCTTGATACATATATTTATATAAAATGCAGAGAAAAACGCGGAAATGGAGGTAAGTGGTTCAAACAGCCAAAGTGTTTAGAAATGAGTAGACTCTGCCTTTGTTGTGTCCAGCAGGTATTTCTGAATCTTTTTTGTTTGTTTACACACTCTCAAAACTAAAGGTCACAGAATGTACCTAAAAAAAAAAATGCTTGTCGTTGGGGATGTACTGTAACCTGTTATAGTATAAAAAATTTTCCCTGAACTGGAATCCACATTTGTACCTTTGTAAATCTGTGACATATTTGTCAGTGGTGGTGAAAAAGAAGCAGTGTATTTCCTGCTAGTGTACACGTAGTACACTGTAACTGTTGTTGCTGCAGATTCAAAAGGTCCTGGTGGTTTCAAAGTCGGTTTCACTCATTATTAAAAATAAATATGCTAATACGTTATCATAAAAATAGGTTCCTATACAGCTTTAGGGAACATTTCCGTACCAACACAAACACACTTTACCCTCCTGTAGATAATGTAATGGCACCAGCATTGTGCCACTGTATCTGAGTGCACACGATACATAAGGGAAAAAACGTAGAAAGCAAATGTGTCTATCACATTCTTCCGGACAGATTTCCTGAGACAGCTGATGCTGGTTACGGTTGGTCAATGACAGAACAGCATCGCCCAAGCGAACACTTTTAATGAGTTAAAACACAAGGTGTGAAATGATTACACCCTGAACACTGCCTGTCAGCAGTGGGTGCGTGTGTGAGTCTCTCCTGCGCATAGCTGACATCGGCTGTGTGCGCGGAACCTTGCGGTGGCGTGTGCGGTGTGCGGTGTGCACGGAACAGAACGCGGCGGACAGTTCAGCCTTCTGTTTTGGTGAAATGTGGGGCATTGTTTTGAGCTCAGGTTGATGACAGTTTGACAAGTGTGACGTTTACAAATGTTTTTGAGAGCTGTGGGGGAAAAATGCTCCACACTCACAGACTTTAATGAATGCCACAACTTCTATCTACCCCTGTGTGGGTGTGTGTGTGTGTGTGTGTGTGTGTGCTTAATGCTGTTGTGAGGACACATCTTTGCTTATACTTCTAGTGTACATCCGTGTAATTCTATACAGTATATCCACCCATTCATTCACTGATTCCTATTTCATATTTATGCATCCTCTTGTAATGTATTCTAGATGGTAACTCCTGGTAATACACACGCCGTGTCTGACAATACATTAATACATTATTTTCTGGAGAATGTGTTTTTGTATATATATATATATATATAAAATAAATATTATATTATATTGGCTATAATAATAGCCTGTAATATATACCAGCATTGCTTGTTATATTGCAATTAAAAATGTTTACGTTCTGTTATTTTTTGGTGCGCTATTAAAGTCCCTGCAGTCAGTTTGCAAATTATTTTACACCCACTAATGTCAAACCTTGTAAAATGTGTTCTATTACACACAGATTATGTGCAAGGGTTGTACTTTTGGCCCCAAAATAATGGAAGGCAGAAAGGTGAGTTCCTTCTCTTTAAAGCCAACCCATATGGATATACAACTGGAGAGAGTGGGGCTTTAGTACACCTACTGACATTTGGAGAGAACGGTGTAGAAAATGCCGTCACTGTGTTACCGTGACCACAACCATGAAAGTGCTGGACTGAAAAAGACGAAAACGCAATGCAGACATAACAATAATGCTATAATTATTATAATAATAATAAGTATCCAAAAAATAATCATTGGTAACCTATGGTAACATAACTTTACAGTATATTGATTGTTCCTGTCTGGCTGCTACAGAAGGGGTTAGCTCCCTTCGCCGTAAAGCCGCGTTCCCACTGAACGCGAAGCGAAATTTCGCGCCGCGTCATTCGCACCATTCGCGCCGCCCGGTTCGAATTCGCGTCTATACGCGTCTTTGCATTGACTTTGCATGTAATCTACTCGCGCGAACAATTCGCTTCGCGTTCAGTGGGAACGCGGCTTAGGAGTCCGGTCCTACCTCTCTTGTTCACAGGTGTTAATGTGTCTGGTGTACTGTGTGGCTGTTTACATACCCTGCTTGATTGACATCGGACTGTCTCTCGTCTCTCCTGGGCCAGTTTGGTTGCACCTGTTAGGGCGGGCTAACTCAGTAATACAGTAACTCATGAACTTGCAAGTTGTACTGTATTTTACTGGTCATTGGTCATTTCAATCACCACAATGTTGCAAATTATGTGATCGCATAACTCCTATTTTGACCACTCTTCATTGACTCCCAGGTTATCTGATTGTGCTTATCTATGCTGTAAGAAAGTACATAGGACTGAATCTTACTATATCTGTCTGACCTGGTTGGAGCATACCATCTCCAGCCCTACATTCACAAAATGCGGGCCTTTTATCTACTCTACTTAAGAAATCTGCAGGATTTGGAGCATTCTCAGGAACGATATGTAAATCCCAGGCTCAAGACTTATTTGGATAGTCAAGCATTTGACCAGCCAGTCTCTTCTGGCAGGCTGCCCTCCTAGCAGCCATGCTTAGTGTCTGAATGCATGTCTCTGTTCTCCTGCGTGAGTGTTACTGGTGTGAGTGAGTGTGTCTGTCTTCCTATCCTCTCTCCCCTCCTGTGTAGATGGGGAAGCAGTTATTGTGCTGAGGACACAGGTACTTAGATCTGAGGCGACGGGCCCGAAGTCTCTCCTGCCTCTGGACCGGCCCAACCGCTAATCTACGACTTCTGTGGTGTTAAGCATCAGAACCTGTTTTTATAACGGATGGATGGAATGAATGAGAACGTCTAGGAGGTTTATTTCTATGTGCAAATTGAGCTTGTTATTAAACACTGTCATTAAAGGCTATAATAATGAATTTTACTTGGACACATTTATATGATTGAATATCTTGAGTAGGCCTGTATGCAGTTTACAGCATCACTCCAGCTAATCAGCTGAAATAGCTCAAGAATAACATCCTTTTGTTACAAAAAAATATAAATATTAATTGCAAAAGCTATTTTTATTAGTTTGTATAGCTTGCGTTCTTGGCATGTTTACGTGAGAACAACAACACTGGTATTGGTACGGAAGTCACTGGTTTACTGTGAGAGAGAGATTAACATATTGTGAACTGTAGGTAACTACCCTGGGTGAAAGGGTGAAAATGATGCATTATGCATTGTACAGCGATAATTGTCTTGTGCTCAATGTGCATATCTGTATGTGTGTATGTTCCACGTGATAATTGCCTCAAACTCATGTATAGCTCGGTTCTGCGTTTGACATTGATTCATAGAGGGCAGCTGTTACCACGCACACATGTAAAATGCCACTTGCCTCCCTTGTGTGTTTCTATAGATAGAGGTGGTAACTATATGTCTCACACTCTTTCCCATAGCCTGGACTGTCTCCAGAGGTTGCATGCACATGGGAGACACACACAGACTCACGCACATACACACACCTTTTCCTTTATTTCCAAGGGGTTCAAGAACCTTTGCGACACGGTGAGTAGAGCGTGGGGCTAATATAGGGCTTCATTACCCGCTGCTATCCTTTTAAGGACATTGTACTGACTTGTGTCGTTCCGAACTCCTTAGCCTGCAGCCAACCTCTCCTCCCTGTCGAAATAATTCATTCTCATGCCGACCTGGTACTTCACACTTTCGCCCCATGTATCCATTTTTGGATTCAGGTAAGTCGGTGATGCCGTATCATGTATGCAAAGCTTCACATGCAATGACACACACAAATGATAAACTTAATATTCCTGGCCACAGAGCCCCGACATCTACAGGTGAAGAAATATACTTTTAAAAATGTATAACAGGACAGTACTGGTACTGGCACTAGCGGGTCAACTGTCCTCAGACACATAATGTTAGTGCCAGATTCAGTGAGTTTAAAGAACTCAGCAATGCAGGTGGAACTTATTTTTGGTAAAACATATGATAACAGAGTCGATAAGGATTCCACATATGGACGAATTTGAAAAGATCCATAAAGATTTGAGTGCTTGACACTACTGGGCCTATAAACATTAATTTCAATGCAAAGTCATTGGTCTTAATAGTCTTTTATGCAAAGCGACTTACATAGTACATTTGTCAGTTTTATAACTTGGATACTAAGCATTATACCATTGCTTATCAACATGCCATTACTGTAAAATTAATTGCACAAACTCATTTTGTTACTTTACAGTCTATCGCTTTTTTAGGTACCCATCCACTTCAACGATCAACGTGTTCTGCGTTTGAGATGCTTTTCTGCATTCCACTTCTGTAATGTGTGCTATTTGAGTTGCTGTCGCAGTCCTGTCAGCTTGAACCAGTCTGGCCATTCTCCTCTGGCCTCTCTCATTAACAAGGCGTTTTCGCCTACAGAACTGCCACTCACTGGATGCTTTTTGTTTTCGCACCATTGTTTGTAAACTCTAGAGACTATTGTCTGTGCAAATCCCAGGAAATCAGCAGTTTGTGAGATACTCAAACCACCC
This sequence comes from Percopsis omiscomaycus, assembly GCA_027575585.1. Classification (NCBI taxonomy): domain Eukaryota; kingdom Metazoa; phylum Chordata; class Actinopteri; order Percopsiformes; family Percopsidae; genus Percopsis; species Percopsis omiscomaycus. The sequence goes on along the minus strand of JAODLI010028621.1, from coordinate 8,999 downwards.
CGTCTGACAACTGTAATTCCATGGTCAAAGTCACTTAGATCAGGTTTCTTCCTCATTGTGATGTTTTGTCTGAACAAATGAACCTCTTGACCATCTTTTTACTGTTTGTTTTATGGCACTGACGACCGAATAAAGTCTATACAAACTGTAGAGGGCAAATTACGCTCTTCAGACATTTTACCGGTTGTTTGTTAACCATCATGTTTTAGTAGTCTAGTCGGTCACTTTAATGTATTCCTTTAATCCTGTTGTTCTTTGTGCTACCGTCTCGCTTTCTTGAGGCTTAGCGGGTTGCTAGCTGCCACTCTTGATAGCTCCACAGTTGGGATGTTCATTCTTCTGATAACGTAGCGTATTTGCACACAGAACTATTTTTGAGGCGTGCCTTCCAACAGCAGCTGCAAACCCGATGTTGAGAGATTTCTCACCCTTCCTCGCCCAACCTTGACTTTTTTTTAACATAGGCACATGCACAGTGCACAAAAATAAACACACACACACACACACACGCACCGCTGATATATCCAGGGGCAGCTGTCTAAAATAAACATTCTGTCAATTACACAGTTGAATTCAGAGTGTTATTTTACATTTTACCCACTGAGAGGAAATACTGTTGATTTTCAAGTCAAATTTAAATTTTCAAGTTTCAATTTAACACCGACTTAATAAACGTGACAGCAGGACGGTTGGGTTTTGTGAGAGACAAAGTTAACAAGTGTAAACTATTTTATATCTGTCTTAATTTATGAATCTAAAGATGGAGGGTTGTCTGTCAGGTTGTGCCGTGCACCCTTTATTCACAGATTCACAAGGTATATTGCCGCTTGTGCTGCTCAGTGTCTCAGGAGCGTCCTGTGTCGGGTTCTGTCTGCTCCAGGCTCCCTCACCACCTCCTGGGACAAAATGGCCCCCAACCCTGATACTGTACATCTGTCGGCAGGAGGAAAATGAGAGAGAAGTTAGGTGTGTGGAGGAGTGGTTCCCCACTGAGAGCCCGTTTAACCTGCTCAAAAGCCCCCTGGGACTGTTCTGTCTACTGGACCGGATCTGACGCACCTTTGCAGGTCAGGTTGGTTAAAGGGCTGACCAGGTCCACATACCCCGCTATAGTCCATAGTACCCGGCCAGCCCCAAAAAAACGCCTCACATCCTTTTTGTGACCACGGGCAGGCCGCAATGCCTGCCCACCGCCCAAGTGGTACCTCAGATACCGTACCTCCCACCGTCCAAGCGCTGGAAGGTGGCTAGGGCTCTGAACGAGCCGAACGAAAGTGTGTTGAAGTGGCTGTTTTCTAATAGACTCTGGTAACATGGGAATCTGTCAATAGCCGCTAAAAGCCGCTAAAAGCTAGCTGTGCCAAGCCGGTCTATGAGTTTGTCGACCAGGGGTACCGCCTGTAGTCTACACAGAACCTGATTGTCTTACCTTCTTCACCACCAGAACGATGGGACTACACCAGGCGCAGTGTGAATCTTCTATTATTTCCATCTTTAGCATTCCCTCTAATTCTTTCCAGACTATTTCTCTTTTTTGTGCCAGGAGTCTATGGGGCCGTGTGCAAATTGTCACGCCCGGGCTGGTGTCAATATGATGCTGGATGCTAATCGACATCGCCCGCTCACCATGTGACCACAAAGGGCCCTTGCCACTTGGCAAGTAATTTGGAGCTAGAAGATGGGAGTAAAACCAGCACCTTTTCTCCAGGTGAGAATTTGCAGCTTAGCCCCCCCTGTAGACGTTCCTGGGCCTGGGCCAAATTCTGTGATAACCGCCCCAGTGTGTGGAGTGTTACTCGCAGGTCCATAACGTGTTGCACTTTGTTTATACTATTACTTGGACTCAGTATACCCTGTGATGAAACCTGACTGAAAACGGTGCCTGCGCAACACTCTTAGCAGAGATATTTGCTCAGTGGCACTGCTTCGGAGGAATTGCGTTGCATAGTCCACCAACACTATTACAAAGCGATAGCCGCAAGCACATCGCTCAAACGGCTCCATCGCTCCGGCTGCCACAGTCCTCCTCCGCTGATCCTGCCGCTGAGGGCCGGATGTCCCCCCGGCTCGGGGGTTATCCCACAAGCTCAACCCGGTCCAGGCTCCCCGGTCGGTGACAGAGCACCCAGCGTGCTGTTCCCGCTGGCAGTCCATCCACAAGTTGCTCCATGGCGATCTATGGAACTCTGTCCGGTCTGCAGCCACCTCGTGGCCATGGTGCTCATGCCCGCGCATACCCCTAACTGTTGTAATAATGTCTAATAATTTGTTTTGCAAAGCCAGTATGTTTCATTACACTGCATTTCTAAAAATGTATAAGCCAATATGGATAGTTGGAGCTAATCAATATACAGAAGAAATGCAAATGGTAATGTTTATTTTTGAATTGTTTATTGTGGCTTTTACCTTGTTTGTGAATAGTGTTTCACAGTGCATTTATGGAGAATATTTCCTGCACTTTTATTTAGGAGAATCATTGGTTAAGAGGCTGCTCACTCCGCTGAAACCGTTCTTCTCATGGTGACAGAAGCCCTGCAAGCTTCTAAAGCCTCCTCCCTCTCCTCAGTCCTCACTCTCCTACACTTGTTGAGTCCCTTGTTGAGTTGGGACATTGCCAACTCAGCACTCTCCTGGTTTAAGTCCTATCTGACAGATCAAGTCCTCTGGAATGAAAACCTGTCCAAACCCTGCCACTGGGTTTCCGCAAGGATCTGTGCTGGGATCCTTACTCTTCTCACGGTACACTAGATCTCCTAGCTCTGTAATCTCTTCTCACGGATTCTCCGACCACTGCTATGCTGACGACACCCAACTCTACCTCTCATTCCCTCCATCTGACACGCAGATCTAAACTAGAATCTCTTAAAGTCTCGCTGACATCAGTGCTTGGATGTCTTTGCATCACCTCAAGCTCAACCTTGAAAATACAGAGCTACTCTACCTCCCGGCAAAGAACTGCCCTCAAGTGGACCTGTCCATTACCCTTGAGAACACCACCGTGTCCTCCGGTCAAACTGCAAAGAGTCTCGGAGTTGTCCTGGACAATCAACTGTCCTGCGCAGCCAACATTGCCGCAACAACCCGAGACTGCAGATTTGCCTCTTCAATATCAGAAGGATAAGGTCGTTCCTCATGAATAAAGCGGCACAGCTCCTAGTCGAAGCTGTAGTAATCTCAAATCTAGACTACTGCAACTCTCTACTTGCTGGATTACCGGTCTCTGCTACCAGACCCCTACAAAAATCCAAAATGCAGTAGCACATCTAGTATTCAACCAACCAAAGTTCTCCCACATAACCCCCCTCTTCCAATACCGTCACTATCTCCCATTCTCATCCGATTCAAACATTAGTGTTGGCCTACAAGGCAGCAAAAGGAACTGCCCCGCTCTACCTCCAAGCAATGGTAAGATTCCAAACCCCAACCAGAGCACTTCGATCGACCACCTTGGCTGGTAGCCTGGCACCTCTGTCGCTACAAGCTGCACGTAAGAGTCACGCAACCTGGCGCCGTAATGGTGGAACTAGCTTCCTGCAGAACAGCAGAGTCACTACCAATCTTCCGCAAGAGACTTAAAACCCACATCTTCAAAATCCACCTCGGTACCTTGACCACCGATCTTTTTACCTAATAGCACCAATCCCACTAACAAAAATCCTCTAACAATCCTTGTTCTATGGACATGGAAGGCCCCTATTTTAACTTGAAATGATTCACTAATTGTGTATCTAATTTCACGGCCATGCTTTTTGTATTTAAAATCTGAACTTTGATTTGAAGGCTACTTTTAGAATTTGCATGCATTTGGGAAATTGTATTTCTTTTAACATAGTGCAATTCAGTTAGACAAACATCTGTTTCAATCTTGAAGAAAATTAAAAGCACTGAAAACAAAAAATTTGAGTTTAGGCCTTCGTAAGACCAAGGACACATCTCCAATTTTTCATCTCATACCTGAATAGCAAGGCTCCTGACAAGGGAGACTATCAGCCTGGAAAGTCGGTCGCTCAGTGGATGAGGCACAGGTGTACAGTATGAGGCACCGTTCTGGACAAAAGTCAACCCCAATTGCACGCGAGAGAGACTGAAAGAGTAGCCTACACAGCGCTGGTTTGGTGGCAGCGGTTGAGTGAAGGGCAGTCAAATCATTAAAATCTCGCGCAGAACTGGATGAATGCTCGTGAGAATCATGTTCAGTAGAAGCGTGCGCGCGCAAGTGAGTTGCTCACATAGGGTCAGTCCAAACACAACCTCGCCTACTTAAGTGAGAAAATCTATTCATAGTATACACAAATTGAATAGAAAACGATACACAATTTAGGCTGTTTAAGGGCATTTTCACATGATGAGTTTGTAAACTTGGAGCTTTTCCTCTTTGTTCAGTTTCTTTTCACACCAAGTGCACCAAAATGCATCACAACAAACCACGTGAAAACGTTCACTCCACTTATTGGTCAGATGTGTCTGGTGGCCACGGGATCAAAGTACAAGAAACATGGAGTAACGACAGAGATGGCATTTGTTCATAGCTGGGGCTATATACCTTTTAGCTCAAACTTGCAAGTATATCTGGTAGTTAGGTCTAATCGAGGACGGATCACAGTTACAGCATTTAGCAGACGATTTTACCCAAAGCGACTTACAATTACATGGTGCTATTACATGGAGCAGGTAGGGGTTAGGCATCTTGCTCAAGGATGCTTGCAGGTAGGCCAACTCTGGGGCTCGAACCCACGACATTCCATCTGGGAGTCCAACACCTAGACCACTAGACTACCCTGCCCCCTTGGTGGGATCACGTTCCCACCAGAAACAAACCGCTGCAGAGTTTGTTTGGAACCGGACTGAGACCACCTACGCTCAAGGGTCTCGGAACGATTGTTTTGGTCCGCACCCGTGTGCGATTACTGTGTTCACACCAGCCCAAACAAAGCGCCCTAAGGTGGAAAACGAACCAGAGTCCGCATTAACCGGACTAAAAAGTTCTAGTATGAAAACGACTTGAGATAAATGAAGTAGTCCTACATATGAGACCCATCACCAGAGCCTTCAAACACATCCCATTTTACTCATCACATTTAGGCCTATGTTATATTGCTATTAAAACCCTTTTAATACTGCACATGTCTAACAATGCATAAAACATGGTTTTGCCCTGTAGCTGGACATGAATAGGCCTATATCTAGTTTAGCCTACTGCAATTTTTTTTATATATCATAGGCTATTGCTACATTTTTAAAATACATTTTTAAAATCATTAAACATTAACATTAAACTTATTCCGAATTCCATGGCATTGAACTGAAGGGTGCTATTACCATCTAAGAAACACCACAGAGAATCATGACTGACTGATGAGCCGATTGAGTACCACCATACAGTACAGAGTACAAAAATAGTAATGCATACATATAAAAAATGGGTAAAAGGTTACTTCATATCTGATAAAATTACCATGGAAAATTGACAAGAATTCATCTCATTATATGTATAGTCTTATAGCTTCACCTCAATCATATCACATAAGTAACCTCATTGCAAATCAGATTTCAAGGGCATATTCTTTGATACACCTAAGGCTTTTATCTGGCCTAGTCGCCTACAGCATTTTCGGAATATTTTGTGTTTAGAGGGCCAGCTAGCTAACTGAAATAAAACTAGGACAGCAAGGACAGCAGTATGAAGCAGCAGTATTTAAGTAGCGATCGTCATTCGGTGAGTTTGATTTCATAATTAGTATGGTACTATTGAATATTTTTGTTAGGCTACAGTTTTTGGCCTGCATAATATTATATAATGTTATTACACTCATATAAAACAATATGCACACGTCCAACTTAATGTATTGTATTGTATTTGTGGTGGCGTTTGGTGTGTTTGCTGAGAGTGCTGCTGGTCGGAGTTAGAGGCAAGGTTGGTCTGCATGTTTGTGTCAACCTGGACTGTTATGAGCATTTTGATAAACCTATTACAGTGTGGGGTACACTAGGGCCTACACAGTTCAGGCCAATATGTAGATCAGGTTGTAGTCTGTGCACTACCTGCACAGACCTGTGTGTGTGAGGTTACATTTACATTTTACATTTACAGCATTTAGCAGACGCTTTTATCCAAAGCGACTTACAATTAGTACATTTGTCAACAGTGGAACTGGTTAACCACCAGTTTATGCAAGCAAATAACATTCTCCCATATTAAGTGCAGCATCATGTAACAAGGTTCCTTCACTTGTGCATTTGCACAACATTACTCGAAAGTTTTCATTCGCTCCTCAAAACAGTCAATTGTAATAATCGAAAGTACAAAGTGCTTTATATTCTTAGAGCGGATCGAACAGGTTTTTTTTAAAGGAAGGAAAGGAGGATAGAATAAGGATTGTTAGTGGGATTAGTGCTATTAAGTAGAAAGATTGAAAGATCTTTTGGTGTTACTTGTGGTAACACAGCCCAGTGTCGAGGGTCACAGTCCGCCACACACACACACACACACACACTACTGTATCATATACGTCCAGAAGATTCCGGGCGCAGCCCCGGATGCAGCTGACGCCCCCGGCTCAATACTGTACTACTCACAACAAATTATCTGCGGTCAGGTGAGCAGCTTACAGCCCATTGAAATACAAGGACCGCCTTGTGTATTGAAAACACATTCATTGTGTTTATCAATATGACATTTAATGAGAGAAAATAAGATGACTAAATTAAAAGGACAATGAGTAGACTAAATTTTTTTTAAATAATAATATTAATAATAATTAATTTCATTTATAGAGCACTTTCTATCAAAGTGCTTTACAGAAAGAATACAATTAAAATACAACCAATACAATAAAAAATTTAAATTAACACTAAAAAGTAAATACCACTTATACACAGACATCATAGATGAATGAACATTTAAGACTCATACGCAGCAGTGAACAGTGAATTACAATAGCCCAGATGTAACAAAGGCATGAATAAGGGCCTCAGCATCTTTATGTGCCAATATTGGTCTGATCTTTGCGAATCTTTGGAGATGAAAGAAGGCTACATTTGTCACCTCTTTAATATGCAAATCAAACGAAACGTGATTGATCGAAAACGACCCCAAGATTCTTTACTCTATCCTTGCAATGAATGACCGAATCATCAATGGATAGAGTAAAATTGTCATACAAATGACCTGATCTAGCTGGTCCAATAGCTATCATCTCAGTTTTTGCTGAGTTGAGTGGCAGGAAGTTTGCTGATAACCAGCTCCTCACAGCAGCCAAGCAAGTCAATAACTTACCCGAATCAGATGCATTTCCTGCAATAACTGGCATATATATTTGTAAATCATCAGCATAGCAATAAAAGCCATTTCAAAAGAACGAATGATCGGTCTCAATGGTGCTAAATACAACAAAAACCACAGTGGGCCAAGGACTGAACCCTGTGGAACCCCATGCTGGGGTGGGGAAGAGTCGGAAAATGTGTTATTATAAAACACACATTGAGATCTTTCTGAAAGGTAAGATCTCAACCACTTATGCACCTGGCCGGAGATGCCGAAGTATTTCTCGATTCTGTCCAAAAGAATACAGTGGTCCACGGTATCAAAAGCCGCGCTAAGATCAAACAACAAAAGGACAGATGTTAAGTCTGAGTCAGCAGCCAGTAACCGATAATTTATCACCTTTGTGAGTGCCGTTTCAGTAGAATGCTTTGCACAAAAAGCAGACTGCAGCGGCTCAAAAAGGTTATTAGATGACAGATGTTTTAAAGCTGATTTGAGACCACTTGGTCAAAGACTTAACAATAAATTAATAAGAATGCCAAATTAGAAACAGGTCTACAATTTGCCAAAGAGTTTATATCCAGATTTGGTTTCTTCAATAATGGTTTAACCACCGCAGATTTAAAGCAAGCCGGAAAAACTCCTGTGGAGATCGAGAGGTTTAAAACAACTAAAACATACAATCCTAATGTTGAGAACAAGTGGTACCTGAGTTAAATTTTAGTTAACTCAGCCAAAGAAATCAGCTCAAACTCAAGAGTGGCCTTGTCCTGTGGAAAATGAACCTGTAATAGCGCAGTCTAATCCCCCAACATCTGACTGGGATATCCTAGTTCGGATGTCCTCAACTCTCTCATTAAAATAATACATCATAAAATCATGTGCTGACAAATCCGTACTACTTACTGGCTGCTGACACTGTGTAAGTCTATCAACAGTGTCAAATAAAAGTCTAGGGTTATGGTTATTATTCATAATCACATTAGAACAAAAGGCTGCATTTGCAGTAGCCATCCTAGACTTATAGGTGGTCAGACTGTCATGTCATGCCATGCCTGATAATAAACTTCAAGCTTAGTATGGCGCCACTGACGTTCAACTGTTCTGCAGCTCTTTCTGAGAGTCAGTAACTCCTCATTTAGCCGAGGTGTATGATTTTTTGGAGGACACTTCCGTGTCTTAGCTGGAGCCACCCACTCCAACAAATCCCAGAGTGCACCATTAAAATGATTTAGTTGACTTGACAGGAACTACACTAAATCAAAATGAAACAACTAAAATGTGACTATAACTATTTGCCAGACCTTGGAAAACGACTGAGACTAGACTAAATCCAAATATCAGTGTCAAAATTAACCTTCCTGCATTAGCATCTGACGTTACAAGTTGTACATAATAAGGCAGACATTCATTCACCTTAGTTAATGAATGAAGTTCCCCAAATTCGACCTAATTGTGTAGAGAATTATAGGTTGTCTCAATGTATAGGTATATATTATTCATGCTAGCCGCTAAAATGAAGAGGAGGCTGGAAATCTTTAACCCTACGTCTTTAGTTAGTGTACAGTAGTAGTTGCGCAGAATGTAGCCTAGGTTTACAGTTATCATACTGTATGTGTTTGTTCATGTCTGTTTGCATTTGGCCTGTGGACAGTATGTACAGTGCCTTGCGAAAGTATTCGGCCCCCTTGAACTTTTCGACCTTTTGCCACATTTCAGGCTTCAAACATAAAGA
>JAODLI010028610.1:0-20188 GCA_027575585.1 Percopsis omiscomaycus | reverse complement strand
GTGTGTGTGTGTGTGTGTGTGTGTGTGTGTGTGTGTGTGCGTGTGTGTGTGTGTGTGTGTGTGTGTGTGTGTGTGTAGACGGCTGCCCAGGGCTGTGCAGTGGGCATGGCCGCTGTACCCTGGAGCAGGGCGGATGGCGCTGCGTGTGCCAGGCCGGCTGGAGTGGGCCCGGATGCAGCGTCGTCATGGAAACCGACTGCAGCGACGGAGCCGACAACGACGGAGGTGACAAGTCTAGCATAGCCATGGCTCTCCCTCTCAACGCTCCCTTCTTCTTTGCGGTTTATTTCTGTCCGTTCCGTTCCGCTGCTACGCCCCGTGATAGATAGATAGATAGACATCTGCTGTGCATATCTATAGATAGTGTAGATGAATATAGCTTCGTGCCTGACTCCTGAGTCCCCGCCCACTTTTCGAATGTCTCCGAACACTTGTGGTGTGGAGAGACACTTGAGCCATCCCTTGGTGGGCGGGTGAGTTTATTTGCATAAATAGCATATTTTGTCAACATCGACTGCCATTTCTAAAAAAAAAAATGAAATGAATGCATCAGAATTGACTGTACGGTGGCGTTGGGGAGGGTCTCTGGGCTTAAGCAGACAGGTCATTCAGTCTTAATATTAGGCCAAGATGGATAGATACTCTAGGTAGATAGGATAAATGGTTTCTCTTTTAAAGGAAGCAAAAGCAGATACTTTTCTGTAATGAGAGGGGTTTGTAGCTTGGTCATACATCTCTATTTTGGGATCTTTATGATCAGATAAGAAGACATAAAAAGGCAAATGATGATGTCTGTGCAGTAGTTCTGTTCATCGTTATAAGTCTGTTTTATGTCCCACCTCGGCTGCTGTGCATCGCATTAAACACATTGTGTGATGTACAGTGTAATGCAAATGCTAGATTGGCTGCTGCTCACTGGGTCTAATTTGTTTTGAAACACCATTAAATAACCATTATGAACATACCTGTCAATCTGAAGGCATAATCCGTCTTTGTAAACAAGGTGGTGTCACTTTTGTTTGGAGAAATAGCTTCCATGTTCACATCAAATAACTACATCACACAATAGACTGTAACTAGCAGTTTCAACTAAAGTAGCAGTAGCATCACTTACAATAGAATCACTCCCCGCTGTTGGAAACGCATAGTTCATGCGTAATCATGTAATCTTGTATTTTACATGCTTTTTGCCGAGAGAACATGGCTGACAGGGCTGAGACTAATTCTTTTCTTGACATAAGAAGTCAGTGGGAAACCACCATTCAAATTCTGGGCATTGGAGGGCATTTCTTTGTCTGGGGAATAAAATAAAACGGAGGCACAAATGAGCCAGAAATGTATAATTGTACCATTGTTGTAGCTTCCCAGTTGCATTGGTTCTGATTGTTAATTGCTGTGTTTTTGTATGTGTTATATCTATTGAATTGTTTTTTCATACATAACCTATATGTACAATGCACCCACATATAATCATGTATGATTTAATAGCTTTTAAATGAGTCCTAACCTGATGTATAACCAATTACTGCCACCCACCGCAGCCACACAGAAAACGAGAATAATTGTTTTTGTTTTGTTTTCAGTATATCTCTGATAACGTCATTCATCATCATCTCCCTTACTCCCTCTATGTACTATTAGTTAAGGCGGGGCAATGTGGGTGAATGAGTGGAGGGTTGTTATTCCTCTCAATTATATAAAGTGCCCCCCCCACACCCACACCCACACCATGATTATTTTGTTTTCCACTTTGTGTTCTTATAATATTGTTTATATGAATATGGATGAATTTCCTCAAGGAGAATGTGTCTGCCACAAATATAGCCACCTCCCCATTATTCAGCCGCATTAGAGTTGATTATACTAGCGCAAGTCACTAACAAAGCCTTATTCTCTCCCCCTTTATCGCTCCATCCTTCAGCTCCCACATCTTTTCATCTCGTGATGAAATCCAGCTTTCTGCTCTAATTGACAGCTTTACTATAGGTTCTCATGGCACTCCTTTTGTCTTTGACAGGGAAGAAGATAGAACGATGCTATCACATGCAATCAGAGAATAAGAGCAACCTTGAAGGGGTTTTCAATTATTCCCCCTTGATAGGAGAGAACATTTATACACAAACCACTCCTCGTAAAGACTGACTGAGAAACCTACAGTAACTGGTCCTCATACAGGCTTCGGATAGGCTGACTGATAGACAGTTGAATCCAAATGCACAGTTGTGGAAATTACAGGTGTTAAAAATGCACCTCATATAAAATATATTACTAGATTCACTTTTGAATTGTTGCCACAAAATGAACGATTCACTGGCAATATTTCAATGGGTTTTGGCAGATAATCTTAACTTTATTCAAAGACACTTAACACATGACTTCTGTGAGAATTACATAATGCAACACTAAGAAACTTCTTTTGGAACAAGCTATGATGTGACTTGGCTGTGTTGTGAATTAGTGCAAAGATTATACGAGAGAACAGTAATGTAAATATCTTTTGTTAATACTGCTTGAATAATTTAATGTCAAGAACAATGCTGACAAAATAAGGAAATAACTTGGATCTGTTCTGCATTTATTTCACTGTAATCATATTATGAATTCAATTAATGGTATGCTGAAAGAGTATTGCGGAAATGGGGGCAGCGTTGTCGGTTATAATAGAATAGTGTTGGCCTTTACTCTGCTCTGTGGTCAGATGCATTTAAATGTCACCACTGTTTCCTGCCTTTTCAAAAACAGGCTTAAAAAAGGAGCAGAAATGCCAGCCTGGCTGCCTCAGCTTACATCTGCAGCTTATTGTTTACAATGGAATTTTATGGATAACATTATACAAATAATACTGGCGAGACGTGTCTAATTACTGTAATAGCTGTTGACGCTGCTTTATGATGATGGCTATTTATGAATCATATTTGATTGATACTTGTTGATAGTCATGATGTAGATTCGTTTTAGTAGGGTGGATTCAATTGCCGTAGTAGAACTGCTCATTTGGCAGCAGTACAAAATTCTGTGGCACTGCCGCATGTGCGAAGGTTATTTTCCTCTTCATAGTATACACTTAATTGTTTTAGTAGTGTCTCATTATTATATTAGCTGTTTAGCCTAATGTTTTGAATACATTTGCAGTGTAGGTTTAATGTTACGTGATAAAGGATGCGTGCTACAGTAACCCCCAGGTAACCAATTCTATCAACCAACCAATTCTATCCAACTTCCCTGTGTGTGTGTGAGTGTGTGTGTGTGTGTATACAATATGCTCGTTTAATAGTATTTCAAACATTCTTGTGTTTGCCTATTTGTATGCATGTTGTTGAATTGAGTTTTCAACTGTTGCTGTGTGTGTGTGTGCGTGCGCGTGTGTGTGTGTGTGTGTGTGTGTGTGTGTGTGTGTGTGTGTGTTACAGATGGCCTGGTGGACTGCGTAGACCCAGATTGCTGTGAGCAGCTCAGCTGCGGCTCTGACCCGCTGTGCCATGGCTCTGCGGACCCCCTGGCCCTGTTGCAGCAGAACCCCCCACCGCCAACCGCACCCCCGCCCCCCTCCCACACGCACACCCACAGCTTCTACCAGCGCACGCGCTTCCTCCTGGGCAAGACAGCAACGCACACGCTTCCCGGAGAGGTGCCCTTTGATACCAGGTGTGTTTCCTGTTTATTCTCTTTGTGTGTGTGTGTGTGTGTGTGTGTGTGTGTGTGTGTGTGTGTGTGTGTGTGTGTGTGTGTGTGTGTATAAGTGAGAGTGAGAGAGAGAGTAGGGTTAATCGACAGGATTCCTTAGTTTTTCTCATAGGGGGATTGGCAATTTGGACAATATATGCATGTGGGTATGGTGGTATCATTTAACAGTTTATTAACTCTCTCTCCTAGGTTCGTCCCCTACTGCTCCAGTGATGTGTGGAGTGGAGCCACAGAAAAGACAGGCCACAGTAAGAAAACTATATGACCAATGACAAAATAATAGATTCCTCTAATAAAAATGGCCAGGGGAGAAAGATACAGTAGCTTGATGCACACATATAACAAGTACAAAAGAATAAGATTATAAACCAAACAGTCTTTCCTTTTTGTTTTGTCTTCTTTTCCGTTTCTGAATTCCCTTGTTAATGCAGTTTCAGAACAAAGCGCTATATTACAAATACACATAAGTTCAGATCATTTCATGATCAAAATGTTACGGTGTGTGTTTTTCTTTTATATACACTTAATAATAATGACCTAGGAATAATAGCAATGTTATTTAGCCTTATATTATCTCCACATTGCTGAAAGTATCTAGATTCATTATTCATTTTGCATTTCCGCTGTATTGAATAATTTTACATTGTAATACTTTCACTTTCCGAAATAATTATTATGGTATTTGTGGTTCTATGGGGGTTATAACATGCATGCACATGCATGCACATGCATGCAATGGACTAATAGCTGTGTGTGTTTGGTCTAGGTGACTATGCCTTCATGGGGTCTCTTATCATTAAGGAGGTTGTGAATGAACTCCTGACAAAAGGACTCAACAATGCCAAAGTTCTGCTCATGGCAGGAAGCAGGTACGTTGAGCCATCCTGTATTTTTGAAGTAAGGTGGCCACCTTGCAAATCAATATACAAAAAACGGTTGAAATGAAAAATGAGTGTCATTGATTTAAATGGGATGTATACATTCTAAATGAGATTTCAGGAGTTAGATTTTTTCAAATGCCACCAGAAATGTAGGGATATGGAAAGGCAAATCATGTGTACTGTAAGCCTATGTACAGTACTCTAGCGCATAATAGAAAATGTGTTGACAAATTACAGATGTTTGCATTGTGTTTATATACTGTATTATCTATTGGTGAAGCATGGCACATATTAAACATGTAGGCATGATTCAATATGTTCATATGCCTTCACTTTTCCGTTGTTGCCTTCCTTAGTCATTTTACTGACCTATGTAAACCAATGATTGTAATATTGTTTAACAATCCCTTGCACCCCCTGTTGTGGAAATTATATTATAAATTACTCTTACACAACGCCAACTGTGTTTGCAAAAGGGCAAAGTATTTCAGAGACCATGCTTGGTTAATAAAATAAATGAACAACCTTCAAAAACAGAAAACATACAGGAGGGCTTTATACTCGGCAGTAAGTAGCTTGCTTCTCTCTCCCTCCCCTGCACCAAAGAGAACCTTTGTGCAGCCTAACTATACTGGTTAGTCAAACATTCTCCTTCTACAGAGAAACTTTCTAAATAATTGTCCTTGGCCAGTATTCTTATTTTCACATTTGTTCCAAATGCAGTCAGCTACAGGGCTCATTATAATAACAGAAATGAGGTCTTGGGTCAGATTTCTACTTCTGGTAATTTTCCCATCACATCCCTACCCTCTCCCCTATCAGTGCTGGAGGTACAGGAGTTTTGCTGAACGTGGACCAGGTTGCAGAGCAGCTGCGGTTGCAGGGTTTCTCAGGGGTGCGAGTCAGGGGCTTGGCTGACTCTGGGTGGTTCCTGGACAACAAGCAGTATAGATTTACAGACTGTCTGGACACCATCAGCTGTGCCCCCACTGAAGCCATAAAACGAGGGATCAGGTGAGGAGGATGGAAGAAGAAGTGCAGCTCAAGAACAGGTACGGATCCAATCAACTGAAGAGGTTTTGCTTGACGTGTCACTGTTTTACAGGTATTGGGGCGGACGGGTCCCGGAAAGCTGCAGACAAGCCAACGTTGGCGAGGAGTGGAACTGCTTTTTTGGATACAAAGTTTACCCCACATTGAAAAGTGAGTGTGCGCTCATGCAGCGATAGAGGCTTTGCTTTCACTTACACGTCCCGCCTCTGTTGTAGGTCCAGTGTTTGTGGCACAGTGGCTCTTTGACGAGGCCCAGCTGACCGTGGACAACATCCACCTGACAGGACAGCCTGTTCACGAGGGACAGTGGAGATACATCCAGAACCTGGGACAGGAGCTACGGAACACCTTCCGGCATGTCCCGTAAGATAAACATGAAGACATGAAGATTTAGATTTGAATACAGTTTATCATTAATAAACACGTACATACATATTTTATGTTATTATCGTTGCCAGTTTTTATGAACAAAGGGGATCACACGCTCTAAAGTACACTTCTTTTTTGGGGTCATGAGAAGTGCCATGTTACTTATGGTGTGTTTTCATTGGCAGGGCGATATTTACTCCAGCCTGCTTGTCTCATGAGCTCATCACAAGAACGTAAGTAAACAAAGGTGATTTACATTATTAATCCCTTTAATTGAAATCACCTGGTTAAGTAAACAAGCAGAAGGAAAACCTGGCATGACTTTTACTTTCTGAAGTCGGACCTTTCCACCTCTGCTGGTTTTCTCTACATGTATACCCTATAATGTGCCTATTTGTCTCTCATTCATTAGCTATTGGATGGATATCCAAGTGAAGGGAACCTCCTTGCCCAGAGCCCTTCACTGCTGGGAGCGCAGTCTCCAAGGCAGTGGCAAAAGCAACAGTAGTCATGGCAACCAGACTCACCACAGACCCAGGGCTCCGCCTATGAGGGGCTGTCCCCTACATTTGATTGACAGCTGCCCCTGGCCCCATTGTAACCCCACCTGCCCGACCATCCGTGACCAGCTAACAGGCAACGAGATGAGCGTCATTCAGTTTTTAAAGCACATGGGATTTGATGTTCAGAAGATGGCCCAGCAACAGGGAATGGACCCTGGGAAGCTGCTGGGCATGCTAAACCATGGCAACTGACCAGTCACGACTCAGTTGCTTCGTTGTGGGGTGTTGGTGGCACATCCGAAGTAAGCCGATGCTGACCACATGGTGGGCGGTAGACCCAGGCCGCGCTGGTGAGAGAGCTGCACGCCGACCTCTTACATTAACAGGAAATAGGAACAGACCTCATCAGACTTCATCGCAAAAGCAAGTGATGAGTAAACAACCCAGTTGTGTTCTATACAACAGCAATGAAAACCGTTGGTCCAAGTGGCCAGTCTGCAGCAGGACATTGTTGTTTGTGATCCAATGAAACCAGCATTTTTTGCTTTTTATATGCATTTTGTTTTTATAGCAATCAAAAATATGTATTGTGAGCTCTATATAAATAATAGAGCTATAAATAAAGTACAGTAGATGTGTTATTATGGAGGTTCTTGTGGTGTTGAGTTACAGTAAAAGGGAACACTGGGTTTAGAATTCAGTTGTAGCATTCTTTGGTACTTCTTGTGCCAGAGAAGTAAATAACGATATGTTGCTCTCTACTGGCAACTCTAAATATTACACTATAACACAATGGTGCTGTCTCAACCAACCGACCAACCCCCCTTTGTATGCTGCCTTTAGTCTTGGAAAATTTACAAATTTAGTGTGTAATGTTTACTAACAACTGAGGCAACTATCTCATACAGATTAAATATTACACTACTTTAAGGTTTTTCTTTATATTTATTTTTTCAAGAGGTCCTCACAGTGAGTATGTATTTAAGTAATTGTATTTTCAGATTTTAAAGCATGTTCAGTAAGTCTACTGTTATGGCTGCAAGAAAAATATATCCGTAGTATTACAATATATGTTGCATCCTTCTCTGTAGTAGGCCACTAGTGAACACAGAATATCAGACTCAGCAGACCCCTTTTTATGGCAAACAGCCCATGTGATCATTCAACACTCACTGCCTTGGAGTTATTTTTACTTAAATATTTCAGAGTTTGTGTCTATTAAGTATGTTGGTATATTACCCCTACTAATTTCTGGATAAAATAAAATAAAATAAAATAAAATAGTCCCATAAAATACTATTTTCCTGGCTTGGGGCCCCTTGTGAATGTATGGGCCCTTTTCACAGAGGTGACATAGTAGGGAAAACACAGGTGTAGCTCATAACATGAATTGTAGGTCCGTTTCATTTAGGTCCTGTATACCAGTGCACCAGCATTGACAACGTATTGGTTGCGTCACTAGATACTGGTGCACTGGCATAACAAAATGCAACGGACCCATAATTAACTTTAGGCTCTTTTAATGAATACGAAATAATAAGAAACACGTAGGCTATGACATAATTTAATTAAAAAATTTAAAAAAGTAGTATAACTAAAATGTACACATTCTAATATTAATTAAAAATACCTCTTTAAATCAAAGAGAAAAAATTTAAATAGAGGCCTGTTCCAGTGACGGGAGCTGAGAACTCTTAACTAATCAGCTCAGATACTACTGTACAGTCCCAAGTTTACCTAGAACATACAGAACATAGAACATACCCTGATAAAAGTCTCCCACAAGATTGAACATTAAAAGAACATTGTAAAAAGATATGTTCACAGTTGAGGGGAATATGCTACCTTGTTTAGTTTGAGAAGAACATCAAAATAATGTTACACAAAAATAACGTTAATAATTCTGATCTATGGCACAATGGCAGTGGCATGTCATGTATTATCACATTAGAGAAACACTAGCTTCCAGAACCAATCCCAAGGTTACTCCAATTATTTCCCAGATGCTTTGAGGGGTTCAGTGCTCTTCAGCTGGCTGGGATCCTAGCAGGCAGAGTCCTAGAATGAATTACATTTCACATCAACAGGAGGAAGCGAGCAAATCAGTGAAACCTAGACATAACATTCGTCTAAGGTAAGTGTATGGTGAGGTGGATGGGAGTGGGGGCGACTAACCCGGCTGGTAAGTCGACGAGGGGGGGTGCGCTTCTGCTCGTGGATGGACTGGAGCCGAGTGATCAGAAACTTCTTGTCCTCCCCCTCCTGACCACAGAGGAAGAAAGGCAAAAAAAAAATAGGTAAAATGAAGCAAGAGTAACTAATAAAGTAAAGCAGCACAGACAGACAAAAAAAAAAAAAACGTATCGTACGTTTTCTATCTGCTCCTGTAGAAGGCTTATGATCTTCCTCTGACCGTCCACCACCTGAGTGTGGAAGTAGATGACTATCCTGAAGCAAAGACAACAGTATAATCACCACTCGTCTACAGTACACCAGCAGTTCTCAAACAGTTTGACTGAGGAATCCCTAAAAGACAGTTTATGGCCCCCCAGGTGCACCAACATGCACACACCCAAAAATGAGAGCATGCATGTAGTCAGCACACACACACAGCCAAGACATAAACAAACCATAATAAAAAATATTTACAGCGATAAACATTGTCTTTGTTTATATCATTTATATCATTAACAACATCTCTTGAAAACAACAACAACCAGTGGCCTAGTCCATTATAGCATTGACAAGACAGATGTTATAAAGACTCTCACAGGAAGATACCAGCAGCCACAAAGAGGAAGAGTGGGTTCTCCACAAGATAGGTGTGGACCCAGGTTAGCCAGCTCATGTTAGGATTGTCTTTTTCCAGCGCTTCCACCCAGCGCTTCCCAGACTGGAACATGGTTCCCAGGTCACGAAATGGGCCACATGATGTAGACGGTTTGATGCTGCCAGAAAGAGAGAAAAGAAAGAGGAAGCGAAACAAGTACTGGGTATTTTCTTTACTTATGTGCACTAAACCATATGATTCTCGTTAAGGAGGGTAAACAAATAAATTAGTCAAAGAAGATGGTACGTTACTTCCTTAAACATAGTTGTGGGAGTTTGGGTTAGATCGGTCTGTGTGTGGGAGGGAATGTCTAGAGGTGTGGTTCACGGGACCGGGGGACAGGTGTGGGTAATCATTAATCACCTGTCTCCCTTTTGAATCTAGGAGTGAGCACAGCTGGGGGAAGGCCAGTGGGTGGAAACTGGCAGAACAGAAGCAAGCAGTGTCAAGACCTGCATACGTGTCATTGTTATATTCCAGGCAGTGTTTAAGTCCTGTGTTGTCCGTATCGTGTGGAATAAAACCGTGCAGAGCACGGATAAAAGGCATACCTCCATGTGGACAGTCGTGTGTGTGTGTGCCACAATAGTTTCACAACTTATGATAAAAAAGGAACAACATCATACGACAATATGGGGATTTTTCAGAGTAGTCAAATGTCCCCAGATGTGTAGCATCAGCTGTGTGCGTTTGTGTGTGTGTGCGTTTGTACGTACCTCCACATGGTGTATGTGACGCACACAGAGACGCACAAAAAGGAAGGGAAGCAGAGTAAAGTGATGAAGATGGTGGTCATCTGGCTGGCTCTGTATGGCTTCCTAGGTGCTTGGCAGTTCATCATCAGACTCCCCTGGAAAATTCAAATGTTCTACATGACTGCAATGTATATCTGCAGCATCAGATACCGTCAGATTCTTTGATCCACAACTCTAGATCCATATCTGCATTCAAGCAAAATCAAAGATTATGAAGCTAAAAAGTTTATTTTCCTTTTTGAATAGCTTTAATTGAAAATAATAATAAGAAGAAACTAAACATGGACACATTTAATTAAAATGTATTTTTGAGTAGCCCTGAAATGTGCATTCAGAAGATTGTGGCAAAGAATGTACCAACTCCACATCGGACTGGTGTAGAGTAGAGCAGAGATTTACAGTACCTTCTTTATATAGAACAGTAGCAGAAGTTTGACAATCTGGATTGCAGGCAGAAGAGGGGTGAACAGTACACCCAACCTGAAAAGTACACCCCTTGAATAACCAATTGCCTTTGTCAAAGCAAAAAATGTGGTTTACATTTACATCATATGAAAAGGTAGTAGATTATGGTGAATTGTGTACCAAGCCAGCGTCTGTCCATAGATGAGTTCCAGAACATTCCTGGCAATATCAAATACTGGTCGTCTTCTCCTCTTTAGCACCTTTTCAGAAAAAAGCCTGCAGACAAGAGAGCACAAAGAGCTAATTTTGATGATTAATCATAAAAAATAAATAAAAAATAACAGGAAAAGCCAACATTGGACAACTTTAAAGGTTTGGGACCTTTTCGTAGGGTTCAGACAAGTGATGAGTACTCACCTCCAGAGAAATTCGCCAAAGAAAGTGTCTAGTACAGTAAATATGAAGTCCATCAGCAGGAAGCGATATAGCTCTTGGCCAACAAAACTCTCCCAGCACTTGATCCAAACAAAACACACAACAACCTCAACTCAAAACCAAATATTAAACACAAATTCTGTACATATACATAATAAGACGTTTGTTGTAAATTGGTAAAAAAAAATGTTAAAATTAAAAAGCAATGTATCATATTTAATGTTACCTGCAGGCCGAGATTCTTGGGTTTGATGGCCACCCTGCCCAACCAATGGTAACAGAGGACCCCCAGTATGCTAATTTTCAACATCAGATTTCTAAAACACACAAACAAAATTAAAGTGAACCACTTAAACTATACATTTCCTTTTACTTGTGATTAGGGCATAGTGGATCTGTAAACTCAGAGGCGTTTGAAATAAGTTGAGGGGGTGAACGGCAACACTCACAATACACCAATGGCGCACTGCGGTTTAAAAAGGGAAATGCACGGTTACAAAAATGTTGGCCTTTATTCGGGTCAGTTGGGGCTCAAATGTAGACGTGCTTTATGCTGTACCTGCCGATGGCCACGTATGCGTGTACACTGGGAGAGTCAAACTCCTCCATCCAGGCGGCTGCGTTGAACAGGCCGGGCAACAGAAGGTTGATGAGCGACACCACTACAGGTACAGCCAGTAGGCTGGCTTCCGTCAGTAACGGATTTGCAGTGTGAAGTTTAGCCCTGGTCTCGTGGACCTTGTCATATGGAAGGTAAGAACAGGAGGGCGGGGGGGGGGGATTACATGAGAGAAGAAGAGGGATTTGTCCTGCTCAGTCTCGTGAGATCGACGTCAAATAATGACACTGCAAAACAGTTTAATGAATATGCATTTTGTCATTATGTTGACGAAAATATACGTATTTCTGTCAGAAAGTGTCGGAGTCCAAGCGATTGTCTTGCAGAGGGAATGGAAAAAGATTGCTGATCGGCTGCTTACAGTTTTATTTTCTTATATAAATGATTAACAGATTTAACATATTCAAATGCAAATGCAAATGTTTAGCCTAGTTTCTCCTCACACATCACATGCTGTAAGCTAACTGGAGCAGAATAGTTAAGTGGTCTGGCTCAGGCGTTTTGAACCTCTGATAGCGCATGCCCCTCCTGCACCTAAGAGGCTCACTCTCCTCTCTACATAGGTTCGCTGTTCACTACCCCTCCCGGTCTGATTCACACTCCCTTACCTTGTGCATGTAGTCCAAAAAAAAGTAAACAGCCACAGTGCAGCCAATGGTGCTGCATACACAGATAGCCCAGGCAAGACAATGAACAGAGAGCTTCCCAAGCTTCTGGGACACTGACTTCTTAACATGCTTACAATTCACCTCTGCCAGCAGCTCCTGGAGAAAAGATAACATGTTTTATTAAAGCACCTTTTAAAAAACATAGCAGCAATAAAAACAGTAAACTTACAGTGATAAAAATACTGTACCACTAGTCAAATATTGCTAAGCATTAGTAAAAACAAAAAAAAACAGTGCATTAAAGTTGGCCTAAAATTATAGAAACAGAGCTAAAATAAAAATCCCATCTCATGTAAGCTTGAGAGAGGGGGGGATGCATGGGATAAAGGAACAAAGAGATAAAAGAGAGGGTGTGGAAGGAGAGTGCATTAGGTCATCACATTCCTGTCCACCAATTATGTCCCTAGCAGCAAGGGAGAAAATAATGTGGCCTGTGTGTGTGTGTGTGTGTGTGTGTGGTACCTTGAGTTGGGTGCTGATGTTCTCAGACATGAGTTTGACAGAGGTCTTTTTGATGACCTTAAAGTCCCAGGAGCAGAAGGCCTTCATGGCCAGGATACCGTGGGATTTGTCAATGCGGAAACTCTGGCCAAACGACTTGGACATGCTGTTGGTACAGCGAATATAAACACAGGTCAGAACCTACCTAGGTCAGAGTGTGAGGAGGCTCCATGTACAGAACAGACAATACATACAACCCGGTTAAAAGCCTGTCTTTTAACAGTCTTGAGTTGAGAGGCGGATGACCATTTAAAGAGACACTCTGATTTATGTACCCCACCGTATTGTATACAGACAACTGTACGATTCCCAGGTTACACACAAACATGCGCACACTGTACCTGTACACCAGGATGATGCACGTGATGAAGAAGGCCATTCCGATGGTAAAGAAGTAGGCCAGTGGCATGTTGTAGGTTAGGCCCTGCGGCACGCAGTCCTGCCCTGTTCTATTGGCCGCAGACAGATTGTGCCCCTTGCTATCCCTGCATCCCTTATGCAGGGTGTAGTTGCTGTAGTAGCCATAGTACATCACAGAGTCGGAGAAGCAACCCTATCACACAGAGACAACGCTTACTTATGGATTCTGTTGATAAGAGACATTTTGGTCCTAGCTAGAATACACCTGCAAGGTCATTAGTGCTCAAGAATCGCCTTGTGTATCCTTATGGGGGGGGGGGGTCCTAAGAACTACTAGCTTACCCCACCAGTGAGGAGCTCCAGGCCAGAGAAGGAGATTCGTTCCTGGGGGGGCAGATCTGGTGGGTGCACCGCCTGGGGGAGCACCAGGAAGGCCCCGGTGACCAGGAAGAGGAAGAGGTTAAAGAAGAGCAGGGTCTTGAGGAACAGGAAGTAGGAGAGGACGCCCGTGCCAAAGCGACCGCTCACTGTCTTGAGCGCCACCTGCCAAGGCTGGAGGGAGTGCAGGAAGGACAGCCAGCTGTACCAACCGTGTCGCAAAGCCTGCAGGTGGGGAAATACAGGACAGCATTAGGAAGGGAGGGTTGCAGAATAGGCTTAGTGAATGGGCATATAGTAGAGAAATCATTGGTGTAGTTGAAATCTGATAGTAATGGGCGAAATAGATAATAATAATATATAATGTGGCTCCAGGCAGTTTCGATATGTGCTTGTGTTTATGTTGAGACACAGAAAAATGATTCACACGCTTGAGGATGAAAAAATGCTTGGGCAAGCATTACAACACCTAACAAACAAACCACTACAGGAAACACACACTGGCACCTGATTAGCACTTAAAGAAGAATGTGTTTTAACACTACGCATCTGTATGTGGCCTCACATTATCAGGACAGCCAAATAAGGGAGGTTACTCACAATGATTATATAGTACTTCATCCTACTACAACAGGGGATCTGACTGCTTGAGAATGATTTTCTGTCCTTGTGTAGTGCCAACCTCCTAGAATTAGTGAGGGATATGAATTTGAGAAAATTAAAAATGTAGAGTGTCTGAGAAAAAACAAAGAGGTTAATAGATTTATGCAGTGACTTGATGGGTACTTTGATATACATTTGCAGCATTTAGCAGACACTTTTTATCCAAAGCAAATTACAATTAGTAAGTTTGTCAATAGCTGAATACGTCGAAAACCAGTTATCGTAAGCAAACAACCTTCTGTCAGAAAAATGACAGCAGTCATCCAGGCTAACATTTTACGACATACATCACCAATTAGCATATTAAATCCTCAAAATAACTGCCAACAGCCTAAAAACCAGCAAAGTGCTTAGTCTTCTAAGAGCTGATTCTAACAGAGCAACTGTTGTACCTGAAATCACTTTTCTCTGCCACACTGAGGGGCATGCCGCGGAGCATTCTGATTCTGTCACTCACTGACAGGTTCTGCAGGTTGTTCACCAGGTGGTCCCTCTTACTTCCTGAGAACATACAAACGCAAGACCGTTCCCATTACAATACACGTGTGGTAGTGTGTCTGCATGAGATTGGTCAAATCGTGTGCTTCGGCCATGCATTCAGAAGACACTAGTAGTTTCTCTCAACTGAGGGTTTTCACGACGTTGGAGGCCAAACCCTACACTACACATGGAAATACCAGCCCCAAAAGGGTAAATCAGAGGGAGGATTGGTCAGAGAGGATTGGTTATAATCCAGAAATTATGTCACACCTGGGGCCAGAAAGCAATTTTGGCTAAATTACATGTTACATGACACATTTCAACGTTAGTCCAGCTGAAGTTAGGGGAGTTTTAAGTGCTTTTGCGGATACCTGCATATGGTTATGTGTATTTGGTGTGTGTGTTCTCTCAGTTTCCCCACCGTCTGTCTCTACAAGGTTTGACTCAACCCCATAGCCTCGTATGCTGGGCCGGGCTGAGTGGGAGAAGTCTCGGATGGAGGGCCTGCTCTGCCTGCGTCTCCTCAGCTGCATGGTGCGGTTGTAGTACTGAGAGATGATGGCACCCCTGCTACGGCCTGAGAGAGCCAATGAAAACCAAACAGGAAAGCAGCTAGGAAATGGCGGGATCATATACATATACATATACAGCATGTAGACAAGGCAGTTGGTGATGGAAAATGTATACAACCTCCTCATCCGGTTCTATTCAGGCAGAACACTGTGCCTTTTTTTGGAGTACACCCTCACAGTAAGTGAGGGTGTACAAGTCGCCCATACTTAAAATGTGTAGTCATGATACTGCAACGACCAAATTGGTGCTGCCTAGCCTGTACAGACTGTGGTGTCCATTTGCATTGACCTCCAATACAAGTTTCGTATACAAATACGAGTTTCCACCTTATCCTGAATGGACAAGGTCTAAGGTCTAAGGCTGCGTTCACATGCAACTTCTTTTGATTAAAAAAAAAAGGGGGCAGGATGTCAGTTTTTCCCGACGTTTGTGGGTGTTTGACATTGTACGGGGGAGGGCGCTACCTTCTCCATTTTGATGGTTATGGGAAACAACAGGTCTCACTACTTCGCTTGTGATTGGTCAACTGTCAAAAAAGCGGTTGGTGTGGGTGTTTTAAACTGAAAAAGACGCTCCGAGCTGCAGAAAAAAAAAAGCATTAAAAAAATTGAGCGGTCAGGGCATTTTTTGAAAACATGGTCTACTCCATAGTATTATACTGTAAAACAGACATCTTCAAAATAGAAGCCATGTGTGAACGCAGCCTTAGTGGCTGATATTTCTCTCTACTCCTCCCAACAGTGCCCATAGACTTTCTACCCCTCCCCCACAGCTATGTGCATTTTCATTGACACAGTTATGTTTCTAACAGTGAGTTGGGGCAGAGGTTTGGGGTTCTCTGGGTGATACATAACAATAGTGTACTATTAAAGCTGCTGTAGGTAGGATTTCAGAGTTGCAATGGAGCTCGTTGGTCTGCCATTGTGAAGCACCATTGACAAACCTTTTGTAGCTGTGGGCGCGCATCAGTGTTAATTTAGGCAACGAATATTGTGACAAAAATACACGTCAAACACCCCCTTTCCAAAGAAAATGACAGACGAAAATTCCTTGAAAAAACAATACCTAACTAAATTTCATTGACGACATTCGTTTTTTTTTTTACACTTTACATTTCTATAAAAGTTACAGCAAAACACAACGGCAAGTGATGTAGCCTATAAAAGGCCTACATAAGTGTCATTTCGCTGAGAAATGCGAAAAGCGTAAAATTAACACTGGCATGCATTTATGTGATTGACAGGCAAGGCAGATTCGCCATTGGTCAGAATTCTTTCGGTCGCCGTCAAAAATTGAAATCGTCAATAGCAGGGGCTATCAACCAGAGCAGATATTCTGACAGAGCAATAGTTTCCATATGTTGTTTCTGTGTCTGTGGTTAACTCCAACAGTAATGACTTCATTTTGGTCCTCAAGCAGACTCACCGATCGTGCGACTGGGCATTGAGGACAGGACTCTCAAGGTGGCTGAAGACCAACGTTCCCCTATGAGTGGGTCCACCTGGTCTACTTTATCTGCTTTCTCAAATTCCATCTGCTCCTGCCCTCCGCTCCAGGCTTCATATCCAGCGCCGCTTGGTAAGGCCACATTGTCTGGAGAACCACATTTTTTTAATTCAATAATACCACCAGAGAGGATTCAGTATACAAACCTAATGATATAGAGCTAGGCAAGTACAGTATGTGTCATTGATGTGACATCAACCAGAAATGAACAGGTCAGTTCAAGAAAGATATCGACATAATATCAAGATTGTGATACGAGACTAAATATCGTCTTGCATTTTGGTTATTCAAATATTGTGAGAGATACAGTAGCTCTAATGTTTTCTGATGTCAATGTCAAGATCTTTTCTTGTTCATAAAGACAGCATTACAGTAATGTGTTCTTAATAAGGTGATCTTATTACTAATATAAAGATTTTCCCTGTTGCATTGAATGGTTAATTGTAAATAGCACAATGTCTTCAACCTTAATATTGAGGTACACACAGTACCTTCACTCTCCTCATCTACATCATCGTTGTACAGATCTCTCTGTAACTGCTGCAGCTCATAAGCCTCTGACATTCCATCATTGTGGGTTTGCTCTGCTATCAGCTGGTGAAACGAGTCATGAACCCCTTCCTCGTCCGCTGGGCTCCTGATAGGGAATGGGAAAAGGACGTGGGATGTGAGGACAGATTAAAAAAAAAAAAAAAAAAAGTTACATTTACATTAGGAAGATAAAAGAGATCAAATATAAACAGATAATAAAACCAGTTAAACCATACTTAAGAAGGAACTAATGTAACCTCAGTGTCTTAACAATTAAAACTCTAGGTCAGCGTTTGTTCGGATACACTTTATATTAAAACACAATTCGCCAAGCACTGCCGGTCACAGCTAGATGGAATGTAACATTAGCCGCTCTTTAGATGCTCTTCTGACACCGGGAGAGAGGCCTTGCTGGAGGCAGTTCGCAGGGGACTCCTTGTAACCAAATAACACAGGAAGATTGCCAAAAGGCAATCTTTTTATTATATAACAGAAACCTACACTTTCACAGAGAGACAATGTGTGCAAACAGAGACACACACACCTAAATACTCTTTAAACTGTATGGGCCCAACAAATCTCTGTATTCTCTATGAACACAATGTATCTGGTTAAACAGTTGGGCAAAAGGTCACAGAACAGTGGTGACTTCTAGTGGAAGCCAGGGGAAGCTATGCTTCCTCAGAATGAAATGAATTGTGAAAATATCTAACAATACACGTGAAATAAACTTTAATGGAATTGTTGTATACTACGACAGAGTTTTAGGGCCACATTGTAGGATTTTTTTTTAAAGATTTAGAGAATAAAGTCGTAATAAAAGTTTAAAAAAAAAGTAATAATATTAAAAGAATAAAGTCATAATACTACGTGAATAAAGTCATAATATTATGACAATTATTGCACGCTGATGTAACCAGCGATAGCCTAGTCGACCACTACCAGCCATTTCCTCATACACAATCTCCTCCAAGTCTGTGCAGTTCTTTCATCTGAATAGACAAAGTTTGGGCCAAAAGAGCATTTGTATTTGTGAAACCTATACTGAAGTAGGCTACAATTTCACAAGACACTCCATGTCCGTTTTCTTAACACAGGCGACAAGCTGCTCTTCTGATAGTTCCCCATCTAAAACAACATGTAGCCTAAAATTACGACTTTATTCTCATAAATTAACAACTTTATTCTCGAAATCTCCGATTTTTTTTTTCTACAATGTGGTTGTAGTATACATTATATTTTTACTGTGACTATGTGGAATGGAAAGCTGTTCAATATTAAATGTCATAAGTTCTCGCTTTACAGAACGGCTTGCACGCACACATCGAGGTGAAGCCAAACTAGTTTCACGCCCACTTAGATTCTAGAAGAAAATAGCCAATCACTGTTGAGTGTTTCTCCGCTGGACCGTGAAAGAGAAAAAAAAAAGTGTAGTGTGTGTGTAGAGGAAGCCCACAAGTGTATGGATTCCATGAAAACATAAAACATAAAACATAAATTAAATTGCCAACTGCCGCTGTCTTCACACCAATCAGGTGTGCCTCAGTGCTACCTAGCCTGCACTGCAAGACATTTGTTACCTGGGGTACGTTCAATCTGAAAACGGTGTGCACCGTTTTGCTATGGTTTCCTGGTTGAACGACAGGTTTCCTATGAAACGGGCTTTGAGGTACATTTTCTCTCATTTGATGGATGTGTCAGAGGTGTTACCCAATCAGCAGCGGTGTGTATTGAACCCCGCCATATTAAAAAAGGCACTGTGCACAATGGATTCACCTAAAGTACTTGCAACAGGGCGTAACACAACAGGGTGTTCAACGCACCACTGTTTACGTTTAAATTAACGTTTTAATACATTTTGTCTGGGCTGAACATGGCCCTTACATCCTTAGTTTGGTATTAAAAAACACATTTCTTTGTTTTTAATAGTGAGTGATCACCTGATTTGGACAATGAAACTGACAATATTAAACACATAATTATCATACTGCGAACGGATTAGACACCCCGTTACTGTGAAACGTATCACCATGGCCTAATATACCACATTAACAATCAAAATATGGTTGGGCTTCCTCTATTGAAATTCCTATACGTCGCTACTGTCACAGATCACAAGAAAAACATATGAAAACCCTGGGAGACTGAGTCTTGTGATCTGCCTTTCCGTTTACAGACTAGCAGTAGATGAAAGAGCACAGCCTTCACCAACTACAGTATAACAATGACTGAACTGACAAAAAAAAAAACAGGACATGAACACAAGTATGTAAGAAAACAAGAGCAGGAACGCAGAAGTAATATAGGGGAAGAAAGGTGTCTTCTAATACTCACTCCAGTCCAACTTCCAAATCAAAATTAACGTTACGAGCCATTCCTCCTCTCCACTCGCGGTTAGTCTTGACCTGGCCGCCCGTCTGTCCCGATCGACCAATGACAGAGGGGTGACGCCCTCATCGGCTTAAACCTGCCCTCAGGTCCCCAGTCATGGTGCCTACGTCTCTACCTACAGTAAGAAACAGAGGGGGGGGGGGACAGGACATGTTGAGAAGTGAAGTGGAGAAATGAGCAAGTGGAATGTTCTTAGTCATGTTGCAGCTTGCCTGGGAGAGAACCTTTTCCACTGAAATACACACCTGAACTGTTATCTCTAAAATAGGACCAACTACAATATTTTAAACCAGTGCTCCCAGGGTTCTGAGATCGTTCAGGTGGGATGCCTTCAGATGATTTCATAATTTAAATAAATAAATATTCTATTTTATTAGTTTAAATCCATTTTTATTATTACTAGTATTTTTAAATAAAGATTCATTTTATTTAAAAGCAGTTTTATTTTTATCAATTATTTTTTTTATCTACATTTGTGCAGCAAAATGTATGGGAGAAGTCTCAAACTACAGTATGAATAATTTTTTTGTTTTTTTTGGTGGTGGGTGGGGGGGAAGAGGGGTTGATAATTTTCACTCATTTATGTAAATTAGAAATGCAACA